>CABHPH010160103.1:23880-46277 GCA_902168325.1 Peromyscus nudipes | reverse complement strand
TTTTAAGATTTATTTATTTTAATTTTTCACATGTTTGAGTCAGTGGGGGCCAGAAGAGGGTGTCTGATTCCCTGGAACTGGAGTTATGAATGGTTGTGAGCTACTGTGTGGGTGCTGGGAACTGAACCCAGGTCCTCTGCAAGAGGAGCAAGTGCTTTTACTGCTGAACTCTTTCTCCAGTCCAGTAATGAGTTTCATGATCATATTTCCATACAGACTTTGTTTTTGTTGATTCTATCCCCTACTCCCCTCCTTCATTCCCATTGGGGGAGAAGGGGTACCCCACAAGTAGTCTACATTCTACTTTGACACACATATATTCTGTTACCCTTTTACCCCTGCCTCCTCCTTTCCTTAAGCCCTCTTTTTAGGCTTCATGGCCTATGCCACACCCACATAGACACACCCACATCCACCCACCCACCCACACACACACAAACACACACACACACATTCTGAGTCTAAGTTAATTCTCTTCATATAATAATTTATAGTTCTATCCATTACCTGGGTTGATTCTAGGAGACTAGCAGGGAGAGCTTGGTTAACCATTTCTCTGCATTTTAAGCTTGCCTTTTAGAAGGTGACCAGGGGCTATAAAAGCCTTCCATTCTTCACTGACTCTGGGGCTGAGTTTTCTACCTGTTGTTAAGAAACATGGCCTAGAATACCTCTAGCTGAGCAGTCTGGAGCCCATGGAAACTGTCACGATGAGGATTGGGACATAGATACAAGATGACAGGCAGCTTCGTGTGCTGTTATTAAACTTCACAGCTAGAATCCTTAAGAGCAAATTATCATGTAAAAATATTCTTGTTATGTTAAACTGGAAATGAAAATGACTTATTTATTTGCTCAGATCAAATCGTAGAAAGCAAAGTTGGGCTGTTTTTTTTTTCTCTTGCCAAATGCTTTGATGTACTCCTTTAACCAGTTCGAAAATGAATATTACTTGACATGCAACTACCTTGTGGGATTTTCAGTCTCCTGAGGACTGGGTCCACTCAAATGGGTCAGTGAATACAGACTGGAAATAAAAGTCAGAGACGTTAATGTTTGTAATATCCAACTAAAGGAGTACTTTTCTCAGAGAAGCATGGATGTACTGTGCTACTCTGTGATGAATAAAATGAGCCCAGTTGTGGCAATGTAGGCACCCCCATTATGCACTATGGTCTTCAGAAATATACCCGTGTAACTGGTTGGGGGGGGGTCATCATGGTGGTCACCAGATGGCAGTGTTGAGTCACAGAAGCACAGCCATAGGGGCTGCGACTCGTAGGGTAGGTCATTTAGGAAAATTTTACCTGGCCAAACAGCTCATTCTTTACTTTAGATGTGTGCCAGGCTCAGGCTCCCAGGGCAAGCTTAATTGAAGTCAAGAGAGTAGTTCAGACTAAGGAAGAAAATTAGGGCAACAGGAAAAAAATGTGGTCCCCACTCTTGATGTGTTCTGGAGTCTCCCTACTGCTGCATACCCACCACACAGCTAGGCAGAGAGTGCGCTGCACTGCTTAGACATATGCCGAGTTGCAGAACGGCAAAGCTGGGAGGTTTCCCAGGCTCATGCAGCACAATGCCTTAACTCAAGTGCAGGAGTGGCATGAGGAAGGAGAGTCACCGCGGGTCACAGGCAGAGGCTCTCAGGCCGACAAAGGAAGGTATGGGACTGTCTAAGTTACTTTGCCATTGCCATAAAGACATCATGACCAAGACAGGTTATAGAAGAGAGAGTTTACTGGGGCCTTGCTTACAGTTTTAGAGAGTGAGTCCAGGGCCATCATAGCAAGGAATATGGTGGCAGGCAGGCATTACCCTGGAGCAGTAGCTAAGAGCTTACATTTTGAGACAACAGTCATGTGGTTGAGAGAGCTAACTGGTATGACATGAGCTTTTGAAACCTGAAAGTGTGCCCTTAGGGACACATCTACTTTAATAAGGCCACACCTCCTTTCTAATCCTTCCTAAACAGTTCCACCAACTGGAGACCGAGTATTCACACATGAGCCTATGGGGGCCATTTTCATTCAATCCACCACATGAACCATACCAGTAACTTTATTACTGCCTGAAACTTGTTAGGAAGGTGGGTTCTCAGTCTCTTCCTCAGGCCGACTAAGAAAGGGTGGGTTGGGGCTTAGCAATGCGTGATTTCATAAGGCCCACAGAGAATCCTGATCTAACGGAGGTGGAAGAGATACTGGTGACAGGCTATAGGACTTCAGTTCTTACTTCCTTAAGCTGAAGTATCTCTCCAGGCTCTGGTCTCTGAAGAGCACAGCCAATTCACTGCTTCTTTTTGGAGCTGGACCCTGTATCCACACTCTCTGGGTGACTGATGAATGGGCTCACTCATAGGAACTTAGGCAACTCCAGGATGTGTTAGAGTCTTAGGAAACACCATGCTTTCCCTCGTCTTGAAATGTCTGTGATGGGTTTATTGAGAATGACCCTTGTCTTAAATGCTCCCCACAGTCTGAGCACTGACACCTGGCCTTCAGAAACAGCTCACTTAAGATGCTTCCTAGTGGCTGTTTTAGCCAGGACAACTCCCTTCCCAGTCTGCCCTATTCCCTTTAGCTCATCTCTCACGTATTCCATTACGGGAGATAACTTAGTGCTATCGAGCATCTGCTGTGTGCCTGGCCCTTCTGCACATTCTTGGGGTTCACTTGACAGCCCCTAAAAAAAGAGTTTGATTAGCATCATATTTTTTAATGGGCTAAAGGTCACATTAGAGGAGACACATATGCAGGAAGATTCCAGTGGCCCTACTTCAAGTTAATGGGGCTTCACTTCTCTCCCCGGCTCTCTGCACTTCAAATGGGCCATAGAGTCCCTAGAGAGAAATCAAGCAAGAATTTCAGACTCCTCTCCCTGACCCTGAGCATGGTGACTTCTAGTGAGTAGAGCAGAAGAAGGGACTTCAATTCCCACATGGTGCCTCTCAAGGGAGGGGACACATCTGTGCTCAAAAGTGGTTAGAATCGGAGGCTAGTCTCACAGAGAAAGCGGCATTCCTAAACCTCAGCCATCCCTTTCAGGTGTCATTTTCCAGGTGTGTTTGGGATGGCCTGCTTATCTTTATGATGTTTTCTTCAAGGAGTTGAAGTCAAGTTAAACTAATCAAAGGTTTCCTCTGCTACAAGTCAAACTGGATACTTTACCATTTTTGAAGTCTTTCTTTATCCTCAGTTTGTATATTGGTGTCTTAGTCACTATTCTATTGCCCAAGCCAACTGTTATGAAAGAAAGCATTTAATTTGGGCTTGCTTACAGTTTCAGAGGGTTAGTCCATTATCATCAATGGTGGGAAGCATGGTGGCAGGCAGATGTGGTGCTGGGGAAGTAGCTGAGTACTACATCTTGATTTGCAAGCAGAGAGAGAAAGAGAGAGACAGAGACAGAGACAGAGACAGAGAGACTGGGCCTGGTATGGGCTTTTGAAATGTCAAAGCCCACCCCCAGTGAAACACTTCCTCCAGCAAGGCCACACCTCCTGATCCTTCTCAAGCAGTGCCACTCCCTGATGACCAAGCATCAAATATATGAGCCTACGGGGGCCATTCTTATTCAAACCATTACAACTGGTGTGTGTGGAGGGGAAAGCACACATTTGTCTCATCTTGCAACTTGAGTTTATAAGTACAGCTTGGTCCAGACCAACCACGTAATAATTTTCATGTTTACTCGGTGGCTGGTTTTTCCTTTCCTATAGAATGATACAGAGAGATCGCACTTAAGTTGCCACCAATCTAAAGGGAAGAGCCCATTAATGGCTTCCAGCATCTTCTCTCGTTAGCCTTCTCCTCCAGCAGACAGAGCTGCATATCTGTAGAGTTAGAACATTTCTCTTGTTTTTACGCTCCACCTCACATTTAGGTTTTCCTTCTCCTTTCGGGCTATTTCTTTGTGATGTGAGACTTAATTTGGTTCTTTTGCTCTTGAGTGAGACTTTCATTCCCTTTACCATTCGGGAATCTACTCAGCCTGACTTAGCAATGCACTTTATTCTGCTGGGAGATTGAGTGTCCAGGAGAAAGCCACTCTCGTTTCCCTTCCCTCATTACTCTGCAAGAATGGGTTTTAGAGTTTGGTGCTTCTGGGTTCAGCTTTTGGCTTTGCTTCTCCCTGGGTTGGGTGGGTAACTGCACTCCTCAGAGTCTCAGCTAGAGTGAGCCAGGTTCAGGAATGCAGTGGCTTTGCTTGTAGAGCCTTCAGGTCCTGGTGATGTCCTGAAGAGCTTTGTTGAAGGTGACATGAGGAGGGCCACTGACGTACGAGGAACTGGAGACATCTGGAAGTGATGGTAACCAAGGGCAGAAAGGCTGTCTTCTCAGTGTGAGGCTCTTCCGAAGTCTGGCCATCCCTTCCTCTGTGGTTCCGCACTGTGGACCCAGTTAATTCCCATTTCCCCCACCTCCTCTTTGTTCCTATCCCCAGAGCTTCCTTGGGTGTAGGACTCTGATGGACAGGCATGTCCACGGTCAGACTGCAGACACTTTGAATGCTGTTCAGAGTCCAGTGAAAGCACTCATTCCTTTTGACTGCCTTCAGATGGAGTTGTAACACAATCACCCTGGGAAGATACAGGGAAGATGCTTTTACTCTGGAATCCTTTCCATGGAAGTATTGCACACTCTAACACTATACTGGGCTTGGCTGTCCTTAGCAGCTTATGCCTTTGATGGACTTAGGAGCTATGGGTACCTCTCTTTCCATTCCCCATTCTGATCAGAGTGGAGGGTGCTGATAAATACTGATTGCATGGCTGATAAGTAGAAAACCTTGGGTTCTAGATAGAGCCTATGTGGCCTTGGTTGGATCACACTCTCTGAGTCCATTTTCCCATTTGACAGTGAAAGTTTACCTTGAATCTTATGTGGGATCCTCCAGAGCAAGTCTGGACATGAGGCTGCAGGTCTGAGAGGTTCCTTAGGAAGGTGCTACCAGGGCCAAGCAGGAACAGGACGAGGTGGAGCCCAGCCAGGTTGTGATCACAAGTGCGGGCCTAGGGCTTGCTTCATCCAGTTTGATGAAGCATAGGGGAGCTCTGGAGAATGAGTTCATTTGTCCTTGTCTGAGACAATGGGGATGGGCCCTTTGCCCCCCTAGTGTTCCAGTCGCCCTTAGAACTGGGGGAAGGTTGAGACAATGCGTATTTCGGGGCACTTCCAACCTTTCACCCAGTTGATAAAGTGGCCTCCCAAAGCTGGAGGGAAGAACTGCAGTTTTGGAATGGAAGCACATCAAGACCTGGGTGTGAGAAGAGAAAGGGGGTTGGTGGGGAGACACGGCCATCTTCCTGCTGTTCTGCATCATCTGTCCTGCTGAGGAGTTCCTGTTAAGGATGAGAAAATACATTGAAATTCCTGTAAACTGTCTTATTCATTCCAAAGTAAGTGGTGACTTTCATAGTCAATCAAGTTTCTTTTTCTTTCTTTTTTTTTTTTCAAGACTCTCATACATCTAGAAAGATCCCATTCCCACAAAGAACACCATTCTCACCAACCAGACATCCTGGTTCATAAAGACTCACCCTTAGATAAAATTTCATGTCTTTTGAGAGCTGGTAATCCAATATCGGTTTCCAAAGAATTGTAATTTAAATTAATGCTGCAACTACAGGCAAGACAATTTAATCTCTGTTTGATGCTTTGGAAGGCTTTTCCGAATGTTGTAAGGCCTCGGGGTCATGATTAGCACTGCACAGCCGACATGCAGAACTGCAGATAGCAGGCTGAGCCTGGGGAGTGGGAAAATGGCTTTGCCTCTCCACCCATTACTGGAGAGGTGCTGGCTGGTGCTGTATTTACAAATGGCTAAACACTGGAGTGCTGACAATTTTTCAGGCTCAAAGCTTTGATTTTCCTTTAATTATCTGGCAGAGACAGACCAAGAAGGGGACTCTTACCTGACTTAATTAGATCATCTCAGCCATAAAGACAGGGACCCTGTGACATAGATAAAGAGGCTTTTCATGTCAGTTTCTCATAGTGCCCCAAAGAAAAGCTTGGAGTAGCCATACCCCAGTCCCCACTACTGCCCATATCTCACAGTGAGATTGTTCGAATTGACCTTTTAGCTGTCGTTTTATTCCATGTGAGGAACAGATCTTATTTTTTGGACCTGGGTGACTGTGGTGATAGCCTTCCTGTGATCTTGTCTGTTGTCAGCTCTGTCCACTGTCACCTGCCTTGAGATCAGGTTACTGATGCATGTTGAGATCTTGCTGTATGCACCATCTCGCCAATGCTGGGAATATATGGAAGAGAGAAGTCATATCTGGGACCATTTCTTAACAAGAAGCAGGCAGAGAAGTGACCAGGATAGGGAAGGCAACTTGGGCTCCGCGGACGCTTGATCAAAGGCCAGGAGCACTCCTGCAGACGACTCCTAAGCTCTTCTGTATTTGCCTGTGCTTGTTGTTTTCATTTTTTTTGTGTGTGTCACGAGGCTGGCAGCCACAACAAAGCAGCCGTTCAGTTATTCATGTGGCATTTGCCACACACTTTCTGTAGGCCAGGTACTGTGCTAGGCTCTGAGGCAAGAAGATAACGCAGACCTGACTCTGTCCTCAAGTCTCTGAAGGGGTCAGAATTGAGAGGTGAGATGAATATGTCCATACTAAGGGCTGAAGACTTGTCTACCTTGGGGAAGGGCCCAGGGGGACCTGGCAAGGGGTTGGGGCAGAGTGGAAAAATATGGGGGACTATTGCTTATATACAATAATCCTGGCAAGTACAGATTCCAGCCTGTGGGAGGGTGGAGCAATTGTGGGGAAGAGGCAGAGCCAGCTGACTCCTCAAGGCATCTGGAAATGCTCCGAAGATGGGTCACAGGTCTGGTTGTTGCCCATGAAGGAATCAATGCAACCACCTCACAGAAAGCAGATGCAGGGTCACTCTAGAGAGAGACTGAATACACAACAGACGGTAGCGATGGCAGAAATGCAGGCAAAATAGAACCCTGACCGCACTGTGGAAAGTCTCCCCATTCTCCCAGGATTGATCACTGACTGCTAGAGTCCCTGAATTCTTCTCAGTTTTCCCACTTGAGACCAACCAGAGAATGTAAAATCTGCTCATCTAATGAATCTCTCAAGATGTCCTCTTCTGTCTAGTCCATATACCCTTCCTCATGCCTCCCCTGGGCTCAGGGGAATCTTCCTCTCTCTCCTGCTGGCTTTTTTTCCCTGCCAAGTGCAGGTAATGGAGTCTGACTCCCTTGCTGTGGCAAGCCCTGCAGACAGCCTCTTCTCACTGAGGAGTGCTTCCTGTGCTGCCACAGTTTTGATAAAGGGTACACAGAAGCCTGTAGACCGTGCTGACACCCACGAGCAATGCCATCAATGTTATTCTCTCTTGATGGAGTTCCCTGAGCAGTCCCAGCAACATGACTGAGGAGGGCCTTCCTCCATTCCAGGGTAGTGGGTACCCCAGTTAGAGATGGTCTGGGTGCTCATAAAATATATGACCCCTAAGCCAGGGAAGATCATCTGAAGCCCCGAGTGCTGTGGAGAGTTTGAGGGGTGTCAAGTGAACTGGACAGGCAGGGTAGGGCCATTCTCCAAGCCCACACCAGCAGCTCAGAGACATCCTCAGAAACTGTGCATTGATCAAGGGGAAGGATGGGATGCCTTTCTGAGATGGAAATTAGGTTCCAGGTCAAGGATATTTCTACCCCCAGCAAGCTCGTTGGTGAGGATGGAGTTCCCGGTAAGCTGTATACTCACACTCCTAGAAGTTGAGTCCTGTTTCCCATGATTTACACTCTCCTGAAGGGCTGATTTATCATCATTTCTTCCCCTGGCAACTGTCCGCACCATTTGCCTCTTAGTTCTAGCCTCCCTGGCAGATAATTAATGAGCTCTTAATACGGCTTATGGGCACCAGAGGGAATGAGAGCACTATTTAAAAACGCCTTCCAGGGGATCCTTTTTTTGTTGTTGTTGTTAAGTGAAGAATCCCTTTGTCATGGAAAAAATTATATACATTTGGCAAATGTTGCCCTTTTGAACTTGTAGACTGTTCAAAGGCAGATCAAGAAGTGCGCTTGGATCAGTCTAGAGGTTTAGGTATTCAGCACTCACTAAAAGTATTCATGGTAGAAGACAGGGAGTAGGGTGTATTCTTTTTCTCAGCCAATCGTTATTTTCTTCCTCCCTCGTTCACTCAGAACATACCAAACACCTATGTGCCACAGGTCAAAAGTGTATTCCATGGGGATACACCGTGGGTAAGACATACATAGCCATTGTCCTTGTGGTGTTCATGGCCTGTTGGCGGAGATGGATAATGAACACATAATTATGCAGATAATGAGTTCACTACACATTTGATGAATGTTACCAAGGGACCAATGAGGAAGGATAATGAGGCCTGAGCTGGTTTTGGGGGAGGGAGAGTGGTCACGGAAGTGACAGTTAAGTTGAGCTTCTAGCATGAGGTAGAATTAACCTGAGCAAGAACGCTTTAGGAACAGAACGTGCGAAGGCCCTGAGGAAAGTAACTCAGCCTCTTTGAGAACAGAGGAAAGGAAGGATGCTGGGAGGGCACAGTGATGAAGGCAGCGTGTTAACGACTTTATTCTGGTGACGAAATACCTGACAGAGAGTCTAAGGAAGAAGGGGTTTGTTTGGCTTGTGCTCCAAGGGTCCAGTCCATCACGTTGGGGGAGGCAGGAGCAGGAGGCACCTGGTCACACTGCCTCTGTGGTCAGGGAGCAGAGAGAGGTCACACTGCCCTGTGGCTCAGCTGCCTTCCTATTTTTAAATCCAGTCTGAGATCTGAGCCCATGCCATGGTGCCACCCACATTCAGAGTGGGTCTTGCCTCCGTAGTTAAACTTTTCTGGGAAAGCCCTCCTAGAGGTGTTTCCATGGTGAGTCCAAACTCAACAAAACTGACTGTACAGACTAACCACCACACTGCAAGTTTGAGAAGGTGAGCCCACAAGATCAAGGCGATGCCATGGTGATAGTCCTTCTAGACTAAGTGCATCAAGGACATGTACCCTAACTGTATCCTAGGCACAACAAATGTGTCATTCATGAGCTTGAATCTTTACAGTTCCCCCAAGAGATCCTTATGGTCAGGCATCATGGGGACGTTTGTTTAGAGGCTTCAAGAGTATTTTTGACCCTGCACCAGCCTCAGGTCCTCCATTGGCCATACTCCTGGGGGTAGTCTCCCATGTAGGTGGAAATCAGCTCTGCAGAGGATCTTACTTGAGCTTCTTTGGTCCAAGAATCCTACTGGACTCTAGGTGGGATCTGCTGTGTCCTAGGGATATGGCCAGCTGCTATGTGTGATAATTGATGGGACCATGCCAACCCTGGCTTTGACAAACTTGGAGAGTGAGCTGTTCCAAAGCTTTGCAAACCCAGAAGAGTTGTTCAGCCTCTAGTGGAACTAGATGAGTCGAGAACAGCTGCTGCCGTGGTGTACTTGGTGACACTTGCTGGCAAGGGAGAGGACTCTGTCTTACATTGCTATGTACTTATGAAGAGGGGCCAAGGGAGCTTTTGGAGTCAGACCTGACCTAGAGGTGCATGTGACTTTGCCCCCAGCTTCTCAGTTTCCCCTTCTATGTTACTTTTCGTTACTCTGACAAGAACCTAAGAAACAGCAGCTGAAAGTGAGAGAGGTTGATCTTGGATCACTGTTTTAGACTATGACCAGATTACTCCATTTCTGTGCTTTTGTGGTGAAGCAAAACAGCACATGGAGAGGTGCAGGGGTGTAGAGATGTTCACCTCATGGCAGCCGGGAAGCTAGAGAGAGCAGAGGAAGGACCAGGTATAAGAAACCCTGGAGTGAGAGAGGAGAGAAATGGCTCAGTGGTTAAAAATATTGACTGATTTTCCAGAGGAACTGATATTCCAGAGGAACCGGGTTGAATTCCGAGGTCATCTGGAGTCCAATCACACCATGGAAAATATAAGTAAATAAATAAATAAACAAACAAATACTGTAGTGACCTATTTTTTTCTAGCCACCCACCCATCTCCTGAAGTTCTCACTGCCTCCCATAATGGCACCCCAAGACATCAGCCTGCTTCATCTTAAGATGACAGAGCCTTTGATGGCAAAGAGGAGCCCTGTGGTAGTGTAGGAGACAGGAAGTTCCTGGGTGGCCAATGAGTACGCTTGTAACATGAAGCCTGAGGTAAAGGCTAAGATGGTGATGTCAACCCAACAAAAGCTTTATAAAAAGAATTTAAAATTGTATCTCTCTGCTGGGCCCATCTACTCAGAATCACTGTGGAGATGCATGAAGAACTGCCATAAGGCTGTAGGGGCCCTGTGAGCCCAGATGTTCAGTAGGAGCCCTGTGAGCCCAGATGTTCAGTAGGAGCCTTGTGAGCCCAGATGTTCAGTAGGAGCCCTGTGAGCCCAGATGTTCAGTAGGAGCTCTGTAAGCCCAGATGTTCAGGAGGAGCCTTGTGAGCCCAGATGTTTAGCAGGAGCCCTGTGAGCCCAGATGTTTAGCAGGAGCCCTGTGAACCCAGATGTTCAGCAGGAGCCCTGTGAACCCAGATGTCCAGCTGGCTTCTGGTGTCCAAGTAATGAAGGTTGTCTTGGATACCTGAGCTGGGAGGTTCCAAGAAGACAGGTGCACGATTCTGGGTACAGGGATTAGGGAAGCAGCTCCAGGAGGCTGGACCTGGAGCTGAGAGTTCTGCCCAAAGCCAGCCTGGCAATGCTGGTCACTTCATCTTCTGTGACCTGCGTGCAGCTGCAGAGCCATTGGCAGCCCTGCTCCTTGGAGAAGAGGACTGTGGCTATGACTTGGCCCAAGTACCCAGCAAGCTCATATGTGCCAGTGTGTTTCGGGAAGGCCTCTGCCTCTAGCTCCTCTCAGCTCCTTCCTGCAGCCTGTGATTAGGCCCCTTAATGGGTCCCATTAAGCAGCCTCAGGCGGCGCAGGCCTCACTGGGGAGTCTGGAGTCCGTAAGACTATTGGGGCTGAGAGGTTGCAGTTGTCAGGGCTGCCGGGCTTGCTTGGAAGCCCCAAGCTGGGGAGGGCATTGTTGGCAGTCCCAGGGTCCTGTCCATAAGCAGGTGGAGAGCCTCTGAGTGGCTCTAGCAGGAAGCGAAGTGGCGAATGCCTGCTGGTACCAGAAATGCCTTTCGGATTCAGTGACAGTCACAGTCCTCAGAATAACGTGTGGGTCAGCAGGGAAGGGGCGGAGATGGAACGGGCAGCTGTAGAGGCTAGGGTAACTGTTGGAAATGCTTGTGCTGCCGTGAAGTGAAGCCTTCCTAAGGGGGATGTATCAGCTGATCCTTGTGACCTCTGTTGCCGTGGGAGTGGATGCTGGCAGGTGGTTGGGGGTTCTGCTTTGTTTCAGGGACCATGAGGTTTGGGGCTTCGATGTGGGTGCCACATGAACAGTTTTAGAACTAGGGTGAAGATAGGATTCATGAATCTCTTCTCCCTTTTGGTTTGGTAGCTTGTCTCTGGAGTTGGATTCATTTAACAAATACCTTTATCCATGAAATAAAGATTGGATACCCACCATGTGCCTCGCACTGGTCTTCCAGTTACATCAGTGAATGAGATGAAAAAACCGGCTCCCAAGTTGAACAGAGAATAGTGGGCCGGAATGGGCTGAGGCCAGCCAGGCTATTCAGGACACATGGCTGAAGAAGGTCCCTCAAAGATGGCGGAGTTGGCGTCCTGGAGGTGGGAAGGACCTGGTCCTGGGAAGGTTTGGGGAAACAAAGAGGGCAGGTGTGACAGAGATGAACCACCCTGGGTGATTGGGTCACCCTGAGTGTGGTGGAGGATGAGCAGACTACAGAACCTAGTGGGTCTGAGTAAGGGCTGAACTGCATTGGAGTGTAGTATGATGGCCCGGAAGGCTTTCCTCTGGAGGGCGATGTGATCTTACTATATGCTTAGAGGACCTCCTGGAGGTGACACACCTGTGACAGGGAGATGGAGGCGGGGCCGTTTGGAGTTTGAAGCTAGTCTGGACAACATGATGAGTCCCTGTCTCAAGAAACGAAACAAAAACAAGCCCAAACCACAAGAAAGTGTTCCACTAACGTCAGTGTTAGCTTCCTATGATTGTTATAAAGGTGAAAAGCTAAGCCCCACCCATTGGTTCAGGGGCTTAGAAAACATAAATTATTTTTCTCAGTTTTAGTGGCCAGATGTTCACATCAAAGTGTCAGCTGGGTTGGTCCTTCGGGAGGCTCCAAAGGAAAGTTCCCTTTCCGTTTCCAGCAGTGGCTGGAATGGCTTGGTGTCCCACAGCTTGTGGCTGAGCCTCTCTGGTCTCTGTATCCTCCTTCATGTGGCCTCTTCTCTGTGTGTCTTCTTCACCCTCCTGTAAGAACATATGTCGTTGAATTTATGCCTTGGCTAGCATCTCAGGATCCTTAATTATGTTCACAATGATACTTCCCCCCAAAAGGGTCATGTTCACAAGTAAAAGATACACACATGTTTTAGCGGCCACCATTTGGCCCGTTACAACTACTGTGTGACAAATGGAGTTGGGGTAATACTCAGAGCAAAGTGACAGATTAATCAAGAAATCATGGATTCTGGGGTGTTAAGATATATTGGGGCAGGTACAGATTCCATCTCTTCCTCCTGATTGACAGGCCACCTAGACAGGCTTCTTGTTGCTCAGCCATGATTCTTTCTTTGGAAACATAGAGATGATAACCATTCCTATCCTATGGCATTTCAGAAGGATTGAGTGATTTTATGCTAAAGAGGGCTTGGTGTTCTCCCTAGACCAGAGTTATAACTCAGTCAATACAGCCAACTTTTGTTGATAATATTAAGAGGACAGTGAGTCTTGTAAACTTACCTCAGGACTAGGGCCTGATCATTTTTTTTTTTTCTGTGAATTGGAGAGCAGTCACATGCGATTTGGGACCAATTGTGAGTTTGGTCTGTTGGGCGCATGGTTAGCCATAGTGGCATGGGTGGTCAGGAGGAAGGCATGGGTAAGCTAGGGTGCTAACAGAGTAAACAGATTGGGGATGGACTCACCTAGGTGGGTATGGTGTGGAGCTGGGCAGCCTGAAACCCCCAGATGGGCTCTCAGACTGTGTGCTCAAGAAAGAGCCTAGAGATGGATTTCTTCTTCCATCAAAAAAATCCCTTAGGGACTAGCAAGTGACTGGGTGAAGTCTCTTTAGATTGTTGAGAACAGTCTCTCTTACTTAAAGTCCTGTGATTGCTTGACATTAACTGCACCTACAGAATACCTCCACAGCAACATCTAGACTTGCTTAAGTGAGTAGCTGGGCCCTGCAGCCTGGGCATGCTGCTACATTCAGTCATCACTGGGGGTGACCTAGCAGTGTGGTCCACATCACAGCGTGAGGTTGGTGCTTTGAGAGAAGGCAGGCCATGGAAAAAGCAACTGTGTGAACAGAGGAACTGGGCCAGAACATGAGAGGACCCTGCTGTGCCAGAACTGGGGCCTCTTGTTAGTGAGTTGACAGCTCAGGGCTCAGACCACCAGGTAGGAAGCTTATCAGCTGGCTTAGACAGCAGAACAGGTCCTGAGAGTGTGGGTGCTTAATACATTCTTCTAGCTGCTGAGAGACCCATCTTAGAGGAAATGGAGTGTTTTGACAGGAGCTTGCCTAGGTGGTGTCCTTGATGAAACCTGGGCTCGGAGGATAGGAAGAATCAGGGCTGGGACTCAGGGGCCCATTGTGAATCATGGTCTCAGATTCCTGCCGGTCACTGTCATTATGATTCTGAGGTGATGTTGGTGGTGTAACGTCCTGTACATAGATGCAGAATCCAATCTTGATCAATGGCTTACTCTAGAGGTGGGTACAGAGCGATTCTAATAAAGATTATCAGAGGAATGCTGACAGTTGGCCTCGTGTGTGTGTGTGTGTGTGTGTGTGTGTGTGTGTGTGTGTGTGTGTGTGTGTGTGCAGAGCTTCCTAAGAAACACAGATAGCAAGACGGGCATAAAAAATGATCAAATATTGAAGCCAAATAAGACAAAAATCAGATCTGCTTGTCCCCAACTCTAAAGGACCACGCTGGCTGCTGGGCTCTGGTTACATGTCAGGAGCTGCTTAGTGATCTGCTTATACATTTTCATTTAATCTTCACACCAACCCACTGACATAGGTATGGCAATTCTTCCCATTGATAGAAGAGAGACTGAAATTGGAGAGATTAGGAAACCATCCTAAGGTCATGTAGCTCCTGTGTGGTGGCTCTGGGACACAGACCTACAGCAGTCTGACTCTAGGGCTGACTTGGGCCTGCAGCTGTCTCACCTTCCAAAACCCCAGAGAGCCAACACTTTGTGAGACATACTGAAGACAACAGAAGACAGCTTTTTTGAAGAGTGATCCTATTTAGTCTTAACAATAAAAACCCGGAGTCAGATATTGAGGGTGAAAGATGAAAGATCAGAGAAGCAGAGCAGCAGCCACTAGAAACTTCTTACCTCTGTGAATCCTCAGACCGAACAGGGGCTGAGATCCTGTCTCCACCCACCTTATATTCCTGTCTCCACCTCCCTAGTGCTGGGATTAAAGCTGTGCGCCATCACTGCCAGGCTCTGTTTCTCTTTTAGACTGGTTCATTCTCAAGTAGCCCAGGGTGACCTTGAACTCCTGATCTTCCTGCTTCTTCCTCCCAAGTGCTGGGATTAAAGGTGTGTGCCACCACTGCCTAGCCTCTATGGTTAACTAGTGGCTAGCTCTGCCCTCTGATCTCGACACCAGCTTTATTTGTTAGAGCACAAACAACATATCGCACACTTTTTCACTTCCGTCGTGGGGAATAACTGAACGAACACGGAAAGGACAGCTTGAGGAGATTTTACCAGATGAGAGGGAAAGCAGAATGACTCAGTGCTGCTTCAATTCTGACTTGTCTGCCAGGGAGACTGATCTTGCTATGGGGGGGAGTAGACTAAAGGGAAGGAAGCCAGGGCCCAGTGTAGGTATGATGGCAGGCACCAGCACAGTTCACAGAAATGAGCTCCGGTCTCGTGGCTTACAGGGAATTCATCTTACGAATCTGTTGGAACTCTGAAACATAACATCTCTGCTGCTGGCTGCTCTGTGGGCTGTAGAGATGCTACCTTTGAGCTCCTCACTCTGTCTGCTGTCTGCTCCTCCTTAAGATATCTGTAACACTCTGACAGGCAGAGCTTCCCTTTCATATGTTCAACAAGAAGCTTCAGCGCCAGAAGAGGGTTCTGGACACAGAGCATATATACATACATACATACATACATACATACATATATGTATATATATACATACTTATATATAATTTATTAATAAGCTTCACATTGAAATACTTCCTTTTAAGGTCTCTGTCCTCTGACTACAACCATAAAAAGAACAACACCTAGCAAAAATAGTGTGGCATGCCTAGCAAGCTCAAATAAGTGTCCATCACTCCCATGTCTCAAATCAGGTAGAGCAAGTTGGCTCCAATGATGGTGGCTAAGCTTCCTAACACGTGTAGAGTGACATGGGCATTGACTAGTGTTGTCTGGTTTAATCAGGAGACATGGGTAGGACAGGACTTGTCGCTGGTGTCTGATCCCAACACACTGGCATAGGCCTGGTCCAAAGTGATGGCAAAGGTACAGGATCAAAGCAGGAATGAGAGGCTTGTCGGGCCTGGGCTTGGACCCAGTGCACTGCGCTTCTGTTGCATCCTTTTGGCCAAAGCAAATCACAATTCAACCCAGAACTAAGAGGCTGGGAGGTATATTCGGAGTCTTCCATAAGAACAGAAAAGTCACGTGGCAAGGTGCCAAGAATGTCATTGATTTTCCCACATGTGTGCTTGTTTGCTGAGGGTGGCCCCACGAGACATGGACAAGTTTCTTTGAACCCTCCCTCTCCCTCTGTCTGGTCTTTGCTATGGCCTTTGGGATTGTGAGGGTAGATAGTTCTGTCCTTATACTTGGGAGTCTTCTGATTCAGTGAGGACATTATCATCAATATCAGACTGTTTACTGGGCTTGGATATAAAGCTTTCATTAATGCACAAGGTTCTGATGTGGTGTGTGTGTGTGTGTGTGTGTGTGTGTGTGTGTGTGTGTGTGTGTAGAGTCTTTTACCTTGTTTGAGTCAGGGTCTCTCTTTTGTTCACTACTGTATATGCTGGTATAGCTGGCCTATGAGCTCTCGGGGTTTTCTCTGTCTCTGCTCTCATCTCACAGTGGGGACACTGGAGTTACAGACACACTATTATGGCTGGCTTTATGTGGGTTCTGGGGGTTTGAACTCATGTTCCTCACACTTTCATGGTAAGAACTTTAGCCACTAAGCCACCTCACCAGCCCTCTGGTGTGTTCTTGACGCACACTGGACATGACCTTTATACCAGGTGACGCTCCTTTATGTCTTTTTGGCCGACAGTAGTGGATAGTTCTGTAAAGTAGAGTGAAAAACCCCTCTGGGATTTGTGCTGGCAAACATACAGCTCAGCAGTTGCTGCTCATTGTCTCATTTTTCTTAGAACTGCAAGGGAGGAGAGAGGTTCCTTGGCACGTGTGAGTGGAGCAGAGGAGGTAAGAGCGAGCTGGGGAGATGTAGCCAAGTCACTCAGTCAGCTCTCATATTTCCCCCAAAGACAGACCTAGAGAATCGCATCCCTGACTCTCCCATGTTATGGTTGTTTGATTGAAATACAATTGTCAGCAATCTTCATTTGAACTCCATAAGAACAGCAACCCCATCTGCTTTCTCTCTGTGTGCCAGACTCCTTCCTTGGAGTCACGTGATAGGCATGCTGTAAACATTTGTTGAATAGGAAGGAAGAGGTGGCTGGAGACTGGCTATATAGATTTTGAAGTTTCTGAAAGAGTAGGAAGGTTTAGAAACTTCCAGAGAGAGGCTCTGCCATTAATGAATGGTGCAATCCCAGACTAAATTATCAAACCGGTGTCTTGTGAAGTGGAAAAGGATGTACAGACCTCTAGGAGACCGGACGGGTTCACCAGGAACAGATCCTGTTAAACAAGCTTTGAATTCTTCCATGACTGGATTACTGTACTATTGTAACAGCCTGGAGGCACTTTGCTCTTGGCTCCCAGCAAGATATCTGATGAGATATTTTATAGTCAACAGGTGGATTTCTAACCAGACACTTAATTATAAGTGAAATGCTCCTAGAATGTCAGTTTTAGGGGAGAGGAAGGGAGCTCTCTTTGCCAGAACACCCTGGGACACGGTTTTCTTTTTTATTAGTGTGTATTCAGTGACTAGCATGCAGTCATATTAGGCAAATCTGCTATAGTTACATGCATATTGAAGTTAGGTCAAAGGAACCTTCATGCTAGATATTCAAGCCAGGATTCCATACCAGGTGGACAGATCAAAATGATGGGCTGAAACGAAAGGACAAAGTTGAATAGGAATAAATTTGCAACTCAGGGTGGACATTGAAAAGCCATTTACAGAAGTAAGGGATTATCTGGCCCCTGCTGAACAGCACACAGCCAATTAGAGCCAATTCTGTGATATGTTGAATTAGAAAGCTACATGCCTAAGCTGAGTTAGTAGAAGCCTGGTGCTAAGATCAAGGGGGACGCTCGTCCCCGTGTCCTCAGACTGTCTCAGATCTCGGCTACTCACTAAAACGTTTACTGAGTACTCCCTGTATCAGAGTCTGAGCCAGGCACTTTCCCAGTTAGCTACAAGGAGTTCTCTATCCTGGCTATACAGAAGGATCATGCATCCAGTGCTCAACAAATGCAGGGATCTCAAGATGGCTCACACCCTAATTTATGGTTGATTTCTAACCCCAAGCCTCTTCTTACTGGGAATTGGGTGGATTTGATTTGCTTTCCTTCTTCAGCAGTCTTTTGAAGTTAAATTAAAGTACACTTATTTATTTAGAGACAGGGTCTCACTGTGTAGTCCTGGCTGGCCTGGAACTCACTATGTAGACCAGGCTGGCCTCCAACCCATAGAGCTCTACCTGCCTCTGCCCTCTGACTTCTGAGATTAAAGGCGTGCGCTACCCTAACCAGCTTTCAGCATTCTTTTGATGCCCATTAGATATCATTATGGGTCTGCCTGCTCCTATTTACCTATCTCTTCTCATCAGGTGCTGGTATCATTCTCTCCCACTGCACAGCTTCTCCCATGTTTCTGTGGGAAATGATTGGGGAGATCTCAAAACTGTATTGTCTGTGTAACTTTTAGTTCTAGAGTCCTTCTCCTGGTGTTCACAGATCAGATGAAAGTGGTTGGCTGGCTTGAGTTGTTTGGTTACCCTTGACCAGGCTACGAATGGGTAATGGTGCCCACTGCCCTGTGTGCATGTTTGTATGTGTGCATGAGTGTTTGTGTGTGTGTGTGTGTGGGGGGTGCACGTGCATATGTTGGGAGGAGTTATCTATAAACATCAAGTCCTGTGTAAACTCCATGGAATGAATTTTCCACAGGAAAGAACAGAATTTTGTAATGAGACGCATATGGGAAACTACTAGGGATACAAATAATATTTATTGATTGATTTTAAAGATTTATTTATTTATTTATTATGTATATAGTATTCTGACTGCATATATGCCTGCAGGCCAGAAGAGGGCACCAGATCTCATTACAAGTGGTTGTGAGCCACCGTGTGGTTGCTGGAAATTGAACTCACAGCCAGTGCTCTTAACCTCTAAGCCATCTCTCCAGTCCCAAATAATATTTATTAATTCCACTATTCCTGAAGAAATTCTGGACTGTGGGAAGAATGGAATACAAAGGAGAAGGGCCCCCCTCATTAACCAATCTGATTAGTCCCAGATTATGGGAGAAGACTGGGTGCAATTCGTTTTGGTTGATTTTTTTTTTTTTTAGTTTTGATCATATATTGATCTATTTTACATGTATGTATGGGTGCATATGTGCCATGTTACACATGAGGTAGAGTACAACTTACAGGAGCGGGTTCTTTCCTTCCCCTCACGTGGGTCCAGAGATCAGACTCAGGTTGTCAAGCTCAGCAAATCCCTCTATCCATGGAGCCTCTCACTGGCCTGTTATTGGTGATTATTTTAAGATTTTTGGAAACAGGAGTGCCTTGGTTTTAGGCTGGGGTTTACTTCTGCCCTGTCTCCCTGCTTGAGGCTGGGGTATGTTTCTACAAGCTGCAAAAATATATGAAGTAGGATTTCAGTTGATTATGACAAAGCTAATACCTGGAAGAAGCCAAGGGCCTTCCAGAGGTCAAGCTGAGGCTCAGGGAGCCTTGGTGATATTTGACATTTGATTATCAGCTGTTTTCTGCTATGAGTTTCTCATGTGCTACTGTAGCTTTTCCATCATTTATTGGGCATCATTTCCCCTCTACTAATGGAATATTTAGATAACCTACGCTGACAGCTATGCACAGCCAGAACCTCAGTTCAAGCCTCGCTGTAATTATTGTCATTAACAGCATCTGACCAGGACCATCCCTGGAGGGATGAAAGCATCTTATCAGAGATACCTCTGTACTCTCTAAGAAGAGACTTAAGCATCCAAGGCCAAATGAAACAACACCTGTCTCCTAGATCAAGCAGATAGCTTTATTTCTTGTACAATTTAGGGTGAGACCCTCCTTCCTTACGGCCTTACTAATATTACAGACTCCTAACTTCTTACCTAACTACTTCTAGGGATGTAGACTGAGCACATAGATCCCCTTTCTTGATATACTAACTGATCATTAGCTCTCAGTTGACCTCCTCCTTTAACCACTCCATTTTCAGGTTGTAAAAGAAAGCCTGACAGTCACTGCCTGAGGAAAATTCTTACCTGCCTTTATGACCCCATAAGAATTCAAGCCTGGTAATTTTGCTCTGCCAGAGGATCGCTATTGCTTGGGTTTATAACTGAACAGCTCAGAGACTTGGGGAACTGTGAGGTAGAAGGAGGATTTTGACTAGAGAACTTGAGGATGAGATGGATGATGAGGAAGAGCCAGATGGGGGAAGTACTAGATGGGTAAGAATGAGATGAGAAGAACCTAGATGAGGCAGAATTAAGATGAGAGAATTAAGATGAAACTTAGGGGAGAGAGCAGATAGCTATAGAGAGAATTAAACGGAAAGGAACTAGGCTTGAGTACAGAACTGAAGCTGTGTAGATAGGATTTTATCCCAAAGGAATAAAGTAGACAGACAAAGAGCTTGGTGTATTTAGATTCTTTTCCCGAAAACAATCCTCGCAGTTCATAGTTTCTCTTCTGAGCCTCTGGGAAGTATATTATTAAGGCTGGTCCAATAATAATATACAAGAGTATGTGCTCTCTGTCTCTCTTTCTCTGTTTCTTCAGTGTATGGAAGAATGTCCTGGAACCTCAAGTCCTCAGGCAAAAGGCTTAGTGCAGAATCCCCATAGCCTGGAATGAAGCCTTGAGTCTGCAGATGGGCCATAGAGGGATAGAAAGAGATGAACTTATTTCCATGCTCTGCGCTGTGGTCCCCAGGTTCATTGTGAAGGTGCCCTCAGTGCTGGGAAATGGGAACCTGCAACCCATCTCTGTCACATGGTTCATATGTTCCCTGTTAACCGAGAGAAGATGAATTCCTGGCTCTAGAGAGTCGCACACACAGACTATTTTGCGCGCCTGGATCCCGGAGGCCCTTCCAGACAGTCACATCTTCGCCTCTTGATTACCTGGGCTGATGAGGGAACACTGGTGTATGTACCCAACTGAGTCATTAATCTTGGTGTCACCTGCTTGGCCGTAGACTTCACTCTAGGGCTGAAAGTTGTTTTGCAGAAAATTTTCAATCCTAATGATGTTTCCTGTGACTGATATTAAAATGGGTGAGTTCTGTGAAGGCTGGCAAGCCAGCCAGTCTGTGGTTGGAAGTGATTTGATATCAGAAAATTGGCCTTCAGTGAAAAGGTCACCTCAGATTAGACACAAAGTAAGTGAGCTGGCGGAGGTGCACAGTGATTATTCCTGCTCAAGCTTAGGTCCACAAATGCCATCTTTTTATGTAATTTTTTTCTGCTTTGAGAACCTATATATCACTTTCCTGTCTATTTGTGAATGTTAAGGGTGGAAATCAACCACGGTCTCTTAAAAACCCTGAGAACCCATTACTTCGATTTTCCCAGTCCTAGGAGAAAGGTAGAGGGCCAGACACCTTAAAATCCTTCCCTTTATAGAGTTCTTAACATAGTTACATAATAGCCATAGATTCACATAACTACAAAATATATCCACTAATATGTTACTTTATATACACCAGAATTATATTTCATAAAAACAGTACGTACTTTAACATATGGTATGTTTTATCTTCCATAACTTCATGAGATAGGTATTATTATCCTTACTCTTATACATGCAGAAACAAAAGAAACTAATTTTCCTACAACTTTTGGGCCAGACAGGGTATTAAGATGCATATGATGGAAACCAACTCTACTTGCTTTGAGCAGAAGTTCATTTTATCAAGGTGGTCTGGGCAGTTCACAGGAGCGCAGAGAGGGCCAGAGACACAGGAAACACAGGTCTGGGTCTGCACAGCTGGGAATAATGGCAACAGAGACTCCATTTCTCCTCCTGAAGGTCTAAACCCTTGATAGGGCCTTGTGACAGCAAGCCAGACAGAGGAGTGGTGTGTCAGCAGTCTGGGGAAGGTGGGAAGGCTGAGGCTCTGGTTCCTTGATTGACAGTGCTCTATTCCAGATGTGGGATGGCCTCTCCGGGGAGGAGTCTGGAACACTTCCTGGTACTTACACATGGGAGGCTGTGAAAAGACTCTATCAATACAAATGACAGATGTCCTGAGTATCATACATCATGCAGGTGAAGTCAGATTTTGACGGCAGGTCCATTTGGTAGTAAAACTTCATAGGTTCCCAAAGAACCCAGTATCTCAGCTTTACATCTTCCCAGGTGAATTTGCTGATGTGGGGTCATGTTGATCTCAGCAAGGTTCAGACTGTCTAAAAACATACATATCTGAACGGCTTTTGTTCTTAAAGGAAAATATATTTATAAGAGGGAACAAATTGGTTTCAAACTCTGGTTTTGAAATATAGAGAAAGTTTAAGGTTATATTATAGAGAATCAGTGGAGTTGTCATCAAGGGGGAAAATGGTCCAGTAAAGTGATGTGGTACCAAGAACCATGAGAGTTTGGGGCTTTTGAGAGAGTGGAACATGATCGAGCATCTTGTGAAAACGGATCCACCTGAGCCATCTCTGGAATGCTTTCCCCATTTTTTTCAGCCACACAGGCAATGCATAGAAATGGTTCCCAGCCGGGCGGTGGTGGTGCATGCCTTTAATTCCAGCACTCGGGAGGCAGAGCCAGGTGGATCTCTGTGAGTTAGAGGCCAGCCTGGTCTACAGAGGGAGTTCCAGGACAGGCACCAAAACTACACAGAGAAACCCTGTCTCGAAAAAAACTAAAAAAAAAAAAAAA
>CABHPH010160103.1:0-17949 GCA_902168325.1 Peromyscus nudipes | reverse complement strand
AGAGAGAGAGAGAGAGAGAGAGAGAGAGAGAGAGAGAGAGAGAGAGAACCAGAGATTCATTCATCTATAGCAACTTGAAGGATACCTTATGAGGTGAGCGATGACTTTGACCCATGCATATAAAATTCACTTTCTTAGACATCCTTAAGACACTAGAATCACCCGTCCCTTTCCCCTTGAGAGGAGGCCCCTTCCAAGTGCATCTGACCAGTTCGTCTTCTCACTTTTCCTTCAGGATCTGAACTCCTTTGCAGGTTCTTAGAGGGACCTGACCAGTTCCCTGTCTGTGGTTATCACTAAATAGTTACCCTTTCCAGTTCCTTCCACCATGATTCTTAGTCTCTCTTTTTTCTTCAGATAGGCAGAGTAGCCCAGGAGCCTTACCCATTCTGTTGAAAGTGCTTGTGGGTTCCCATGGCTTCGTCCTAATATTATCCTTCATTTTCCTACTGCCAGAATATGAAACCTGGCCAGGAGAATTTTTGATCCTACATATCTGTGCATCTGTGCAAGAATTTAACTTAGAAAATATGCTTGGTGGAGTGACCACTAACATGCTCATCATTTCAGAGATCCCTTGAGGTACTGAGATCTTTAAAAAGTCAGTACTCGTACTTTGATCATGGGAAAAGAAGCCACCCTGTAAGGAATTCTAAAGATGTTTATTTATTAGGTAAGATTATAAACCTCTAGGTATGAAACTTTTGTACGTCACATAAGGTAAGACACTTCAATGGGTGCACAGGGAGATCCCTGAGGACAGAAAAGGGACAGTTAATGTTTTGACTCTTAGGGTAACAGGACATTTTCTCTGTGGTCTCCTAAGCCGACTTAGGAACTACTAGATACTATATATCAGTACATCTTTGTCTGTCTGTTTCTCAGGGCATATGTTGTTGGTCCCTGAGGTCACTCCAAGCTTTAGAGGCTTACTGGAAGGATCTACAGAATCATAGAGAGTTGTATCCACAGTCATAACATGTTCTAATGGAAGGTTTACAGAAAAATCAGCCGAGTCAACACATACCTGGGCTAAGATCTGGAGGAAGTTAAGAAACTTGAATAAACTCAAATTCTCCCTGTAAAGTCATGCAGGACACTCCTAATTCCTCCAGTGGTGAGTTGTGAAAATATGTGTAAAATGCTATCTACCAGGAAGCTCACCAGACCCCGAGAGTCTAGGATTTTCATTGGGTGCGGCAACTCCAGGCTTCTACAAGGAAAGCAGGTGTTTGGCGTAAACTTCTATTTGTTCAAATTTGGTTGTCAGCGCAGTGATCTCTTCTCAATTCTGGGAACAGTGGGAACTTACCCCAAATCCAAATGTACAGGTCCCAACCAAGGGCTGACCTTGCACATGGCTATTTCTCTGCTCTTTGGCTGAGGCAAGCTGTTGTGTCTAAGGCAGCGACTCCTCAGGTCTACGCTTCCTTCATTATCACACTAAGTGTTACACTGATTATCTGTGGCGGAAGGAGGCAGTTGTGCAGTTCCCTAGCAAGCGTGTTCTCCTGGCCCTTGGGCCCCAAAAGGACTGGGGCTCCGTAGCACTGTGGCTTGTGCTTCTTTATCCAGTCACCTTAGCCATAGTTTCTAACTCTCAAAAGCACTGCCAGAAGCTGGCTTCAAGTAAAGGCTGCCCGTGCTCTTCTCTTCAGCATTCCATCCCGAGGGGCTGAAATTCCACTTCCTAAGAGTCATTTCTGCCTCATAAAAGACTTGCTTCTCAGAGATTCTTCAAGTATTAAAACATAGCTCACAGAAGGGTTTCCCACTAAATAAGTGTCTTTATATTTTGCTCTTTCACCCCACACTGACCAACTACCCATGGACCCACTTCTGGTTCTTGTCATCCTTGTTAGCCCGAAGCTTATACCCTGACTTCTCCAGCAGGCCCAACACTTGCTTGGCCAGGTCAGGTGGCTTTTGTGCAGTTCTGGGAGCAGCATGAAGATGAGACATTGCTTGGTTAGGCCCCGACTTCATTAGAGACTTTGATTAGTCTTCAAGCCATGGTGGAGGACTTTTGGTTCGACTAGAGGAGACTTAGGAGGCTGGCACATCTTGGGGCCAGAGGGCGCAGGGGGCTCTTAGTGTTGAGGGGATTTGAGGGCATATTTCCATGTAGCACCGCATGACTCTTAGAGGTCCACTTTGGGTCCTGGTGGAGGAGACGAGCCCAGCTGGAGAGGTTGAGCTCCTCTGATGGTAAGGCAGCTCCGCTTTCATGCTGAAGATCAGAGTTCTTTCAGAGACTGCCCAGGAGGCTCTCTTGACACAATTTGCTCTAAATTGTTGAGCGAGTGCCCTGCAAATGTCTTTTCAGTTCTCTCTTCAAAGCTTTCGTGGTGTTTAGCAACAGCCTCTCTATTTCATAGTCCCCATAGTTACTGTCACTTCTCTCCAGCTCCAGTGATGCTGCACAAATCAGTGTACCCTCTCCCCTGACTGTGGCCAATCCCAGGTCCCCATAGGTAGCAACTTAAGTAATCATGCTGTGCGCTGAGGCCAGGCATGGATGGTACCTCATCCCTTGATGGGAGCCTGGTTTTCAGGTCAGTGTGGCAGGCAGAATAATGCCTCCCAAAGTTATCCTCCACATTTGAATTTCTGGAATGAGAAATATGTAGCCTTGTCTGGTAAAGGGTTGATAAAACAGATGGGAGTATGTGAAGGATCTTGTTGGGGAGATCATTCTGCATTACTGGGTGGGGTTTGAAATAATCACGTACACCATTTTGTGAGGGTCTGTGTTGCAGAGGCTTATGTAATGGTGGGAACAGAGGTCTGGATAATATGGGGCTGAGGAGTAAAGAATGCAGGCAGCTTGCTGAGTTAAAGAGTCGTACTTCAGTTACCATGTCTTGAGACTTGGGGGTGGTAGAGAGGGGAGCTGGCCTTTGATTCCAGCTTTAAGACATCATTGGCTGTCCCTGAATTGATAGAGGGTGGTCGAGGGGTAGAATGCATCCTCCTAGGTGACTCACCAGAAGACAGTGCTTAAAAAGCACCTGTGAACACTTTCTGCAGCTGGGGAGTGAGCGTGAAGAATCCAATCAAGCAGATCTATTCTAGCATCCTTGGTCAGGTACAGCTCTAAGGAGACCATCTTGACATGCTAAACCAGACAGATAAATAAGTATTTAAGCAATGGTGGCTTTCTGGCCCCTTTGTGTTGGCCTCCAATTTGCAGTCCCAGTCTTACTCGGATCAAAACAACTGGGTGAATTCAGCTGCCTGATAACCCATGACTTTCTGGTTTTGCAAAAGTCAGCTGCTTTCTCAAGTTCTTTCAGTTTGTTTTGAATTGTTCAGACAACCTTGGCTGACCACTGGCTGGTGATCTTACGGTGAACCTCAGACCACTGGCATGATCACATTGGAGCAAGAGGCTTGCTTACGGGACTTTGCCCTGTTCTGGGGCCTCCACATAGGTACCTGTGGTCTGTGAATACTAATTAATCTCTTGTTTGTCCCCTGATCTGATGGGCCTGGGAAGTGGGACACCAGCAGTCACCAAATGGAGGAGGGGGTCCAGCTTTAATTATTTCACCCCTTGGTGGCACAATGAATAAATACACCCTAACCGATGGAAAATGGGATTCTTCGCCGAGCCACATCCTGCCCAGATCCGTAATTTGATACAAAAGCTTCACACAAATTGAAATTAAAATGCATTTTCGATGCTTCCTCCCATCAAAGCAGTTTGCACCAGCAGGCTTCTCTCTTTCATGAGTTTGCTATAGAAACGGGGGAAGCGATCAGCTTTGTGGTTTGGTGGCTGTGGATGTAACAGTCTCCCTGCTTGCCAACTGCAGGTAAGAAAATGAAATAAAATGAAAAGCAATTGGAGGCGTAATTATGCTCTCCAAGATGACTTTGCGCTGTAGAGTGGCCCGTTGAATCTGTAAAAGGCACTTCTCCTCTGTTCCTGTTTCCCCTTGGGTATCATAGCCACATTAACCAAGGCGAGGGAGTTCACATCCAGGCTCAGGAGAGTTTGGTTTGTCTCTTTAAGACATGGTATGCACATACCTCTAATTGTTCTAGCCATCATTTAATTGTTCTCCAAGAGGTTGCTCCAATTGACAACATCCTCTGACCTGGATGGTGGGAGCCTTTTTCTTCACACCTTTCATACACAGTGTATCAGGAATCCAGAAATTAAATTTTTCTATGTGAGAACTGAAATTGGCATTTTGTTACTATTTGGATTCATCGAGGGGGCAGTCAGGTGCCTTTCTTTTTTTCTTATTGAATCCCTGTATTTATTGTTCTGAAGCCTTAGCCTTATCTTTCCCCAAGGCCTTTCTTCACCCTTTCCTTCCCCATTGGCAGACAGCTCCTTCTTCATCTTTCAGTGCCTGGGAGGGCCCTCACTCTTGACATTATAGCTGGCCTTGCATCCCAGCCTGCGAAAGAAGACTTTGATTGAACTCACTTTTCTTTTTTCCCTTCGTTTTCCTTCCCTTTAATCTTTATTTCCAAGCACAGAGCTGTGCACCCTGTGGACACAATAAACACGTGCTGATTGACTGTTTTATTTATCTGATTTTTATGGCTTCTTTACTCTGAAGGGCTCCACAGCCTTCATAGTCATTAACTCAATAACCCTCAAACGCTCTAGTGTGGCAGCTGTAATTACTGCCGGGTTTCTGGGATGGTAAAACGGAGGAGCTGAGTCAAGTCTCCATATTATTGGGAGCCTGGGGGGTGTTGGGGACACCCAGCCCTTTTGTAAGCTCTGGACCATGGGGTGTATGGAAGGGTCCTGGTCAGAGTTGCTGCAGGGTGATGGGTGGGCGATCACTAGATCTGCCAATGTTCCTCTCATTGATGCATGACTGAATAGTCATTGCAGAGGTCAGTTCAAACCTGAGGTCCCCTTCTGGACATGTCGTGATGATGGGCAGCAAGAACAGCTAATGTTTATTGTGATTTTAGGAGATGGCATGGTTATCATCATGGTCTGTCTTAGTTTTCAGAGCAATCCTGTGACCTGCCAAAAGTTAAGTATCTGGGCTGAGACGACAAGAAACCAAGCACTAGGTGGTGGCCCTCAAAAACTATGTCTGTCTTGCCACCTTCAGAGTGTTACAGATGTAAGTGAGCTGAGTATCTTAGAATCAGACCATCTCAAATTACCTAGGTGGTGCCTTAGTCCTTGGAAAGGCGCGGGGAAGCAGAGGAAGAGAAGGCGGGGTGAAGACAGCAGAGATTGGAGTGATATACCCACAAGTCAATGGGCTTGGAGCCAACGGACAGAGGAAGAGGCAAAGAGGGATTCTCTCCTAGCACCTTAAGTCCCACTGATGTCTGGGTTTCAGATTCTAGCCTTTAGGACTGTGAGAAGATGAAATCCTGCTCTCAAAACATTTTTATGAATACATATTAACTGTATGAAATAATGGGCATTTTTACTATAATGTGCTCCGATTATTTCCCACACTTTCTATATCCCTTTCATATCCTTCTCCACAATTCCCTTTCTATGTGCCTTTCATGTCTCCTCCCCCAGTCGGCCACCCTAGAAAAACATGTGAGACTTGTCTTGGGGAGACTGGCTTGCCCTGCTACATAATGACCTGTAGTTCCACCAAATGGCCTGCAGATGGCACAATTTCATTCTTCCTTATGGTGGAATAAGCAACTTGCAACTTCCTGGTAGATGACCACCAAAGCTGACTGTTGTGGACAGTACAGAGATGAACATAGGTGTGCAGGTATCTCTGTAATACCCTGGCTTTGATTCTTTCGGACACATACCAGGAACTAGTACATCTGGATCCTGTGGTCTTCAATTTGTGACTTTTTTTTTTGTGAACTTCCCTACTGCTTTCCACAGTAGCCGGACTTATTTTCATTCTCACCAACAGTGAATCAAACTTCCTTTCCCCTCATTTCCTTGACAACGTTTGTTATTGTGTCTTTGTGATGGCTATCCTGACTAGGCGGAGATGGAGTCTTGGTACAGTTTTAATTTGCATTTCCCAGATGGCTAAAGACATTGAACTTTCTCCCTTGATGTTTGTTTTTAAAACATTTTAAAAGATTTATTTATTTTTATTTTATATATACAAGTGTTCTGCCTGTATGAATATCTATGTACCACATGTATGCCTGGTGTTGCAGAGCACAGAAGAGGGCATTGGATCCTCTGGAACTGGAGTTAGGGTGATCGTGAGCCACCATATGGATGCTAGAAATGAACCTGGGTCCTTTGTAATAACAAGTGCTCATGTAACTGCTAAACCATCATGTATTTATTTTTAAACCGTTCGTGTGTGTGTATGTGTGTGTGTGTGTGTGTGTGTGTGTGTGTGTGTACTCAGGGAGGTCAGAAGAAGGTGTTCAATCCCCTGGAGCTGGAGTTACAGGCAGGTGTGAGTTGCCTGATGTCAGTTCTGAAAACTGCATTGGAATCCCCTGGAACAGGAGCAAGCACTGAGCAATCTCTCCAGCCCCTCGTGTGTTTATTGGCCACTAAAAACTTGTCTTTCCAGTCCATTGCCTGTTTAACAATTGAATTATTTGCTTTTGTTTTTGGTGTTCTCTATTCAGTATACTAATGCACTTTCAGATGCATAATTGGTAAAAGGTTCTTTTGTTGTTGTTTATTGCTTGTTTGTTTTTCCATTCTATAATCTGCCTCTTCAGTATGTTGATTATGTCTTTGGTTATTGTCCTAGTCAATGTTCTATTGCTGTGAAGAGACACCATGGCCATAGCAATTCTTATAAAGAACATTTAATTGAGGCTGGCTTACAGTTTCAGAGATTTAGTCCTGTTGTCATGATGAGAAGCATGGCAGCACTCAGGCAGACATGGTGTGGAGAGGTAGCTGAGAGTTTTACATCCGGATAGGTGGGCAGCAGGAAGAGAGGGAGAATTGGACCTGGCTTGAGTATTTGAAATCTCAAAGCCCACTGTAGAAGTAACCAACCATCTCATTAAATAAGAAACACAGAGCCAATGTAAAGATAAAAGCCCAAGAGGTCAGAGCTAAGAGCCTTACCCGCCTGCTGCCAGCTAGCCTCTTCCGCCAAGAGACCTCTCCGAAAAGGAGCTACTTCCTGTCTGTTTGTCTTTAAATAGAGTTTTGTTCTGCTTTCTCATTGGTCGTAAACCCAACTACGTGACTGCCTCGTCACTGCCTGTCTGTACAGACCTCCAGACACACATTGGAGCATGTGTCTCCAATGCTGGCTGTATCCTTGAACACACAGAGATCTACCTAGCTCTGCCTACCAAGTGCTGGGATTAAAGGCGTGCACCTCCTTCAGGAAATCCTACCGGCGTGCACCACCACAACCAGGTTTCACTATGGCTTGCTAATAGCTCTGACCCCTAGGCAACTTTATTTATTAACATACAAATAAAATCACATTTCAGTACAAATAAAATACCACTATAGCCCACCCCCAGTGACACACTTCCTCCAACAAGGCCACACCCATTCCAACAAGACCACACCTCCTAATAGTGCCACTCCCTAATAATCATTCAAATCTCAGGGCCCATTCTTATTCAAACCACCACAATTGTATAGAAGTTTTAAAATTTAATGACATCTCATCTGTTAATTCTTGTTCTTATTTCCTAAACTCCTGGAGTCCTGTCCAGACTCTAGCATCCAGCATCTAGATATTGAAGTGTTTCTTCTATGTTTTTCTCTTGTAGTTTTGCAGTTTTGGGTCTTACCTTAAGGTAAGATCCATTTTTGAGTTGATTTTTATGTAGGGTAGGGGAGGGCTCTAATTTCATGCTTCTACATGTGGCTCCTCAGTTTTTCCAGCGTCATTTGTTGGCCTTTCTCTGTGGCATGTTTTTGACTGTAGCTGTGTGGGTTTGTTCCTATATCTTATATTCTTAATGTCCTCCATGTCTCTATGTTGGTACCCTTCTGTTTCTGTTACCCTGGCTCTGTAGTATAATTTGAAGTTAGATATGATACTTCCAATATTGCTATTTTTTGTCTCTGGGCTATTTAGAATCGTTTGGGTTTCTACATGAATACTGGGATTTTTTTTCTATTTCTATGAAGAAAACACCAATGAAATTTTGATGGGTTTTGTATTGAATCTATACATTTTTTCTAGTAATTTTGACAATATTTATTCTGCTGGTTCATAAACATGGGAGGTCTTTCTATCTTCTAATGTTGCTTTAAATGTTTTGTGTCTTTTGGTTTTCACTGGAGAGGTCTTCTCCATCCTTGGTTAGGTTTGTACCTAGAAATTTTACTTTTTGAGGCTTTTGTGTATGGAATTTTCTTCCTGACTTCTTTTCAGCCAGTTTCTTATTAATGTATAGAAAAAAAATCTACTGCTTTGTATATGTTGATTTTATATCCCTCTTACTTGGCTCAGAATGCTTCCATGGTGATGCTGTTTTAAACCTCCAGTTGGTGGCAATCTGTGATGCCACTACTGCATTAAGGTGGAACCTGAGCGGTCTGAATTCCATGTGCCCACCCTTAACCATGACATTATGTGGTGAGCATGTGGCTGCCACCTCTGAGCGTTCCCTTGCCTGTATAGATGGAGAGTATTGAACCTCCTCTAGAGCAGTGGTTTGAGAATTGAGGGTGAAAAAGAGAACTCTCACCGACTGTTAGCTCCTGTTGTTCTTAGGATTTTTATTTCTGCTGAGCAACCTTAAGAACAACTACCTGTATGCCAATTATACCCAGGGGCAGAGTCACCAGCTTGTGGCTATACTGGTCCCATAGGGAGAATGCTTTCCAAAATCTTATGCCAGAACAGCCACCATTCTGGGTAGTTGGTAGTAGGGCAAATATCTTGCAGGTATAGGTGGTTTTGTTTTGTGGTTACCTATAAATTAGGTATTTCCATTTTGTTCTGTATCTCCCTTTGTTTTATTTTTGAACAACTAACCATCCTACCCTCACTGCTAACTTACACATTTATGCTTTGTAACTGTCAAAGAGTTAACCGTACTTTTGACCAGTGGCTCTCAACCTTCCTAATACTGTGACCCTATAATTACAGTTCCTCATGCTGTGGTGACCCCCAACCATAAAGTGATTTTCATTGCTACTTCATTAACTGTAGTTTTGCTACTGTTAAGAATCGTAACCAGTTTTGGTGGTATGTGCAGAGGTTCAGGGTGCTCAGGCTCTAGTGCAGGGCTATTATTTAGCTCAGTGAGAGGATCAGCATCATCACAGAGCAAAAGTACAAGGGTCTATGTGGAGAGAATGTCCCAGGGTTCACTCCTAGTGGACTCACACAGGGTACATTTAAGTCCCTCAGCAACAGATTGAGACAACATGTTTAAAATACTGCCGACCAGGAAGGCTCACTGTAGACTGAGCATGCCAGGTTCTTACTGGATTATGCAGGCACCCTCTGCCTGGCATATAACAAAATTCCACCCTGCTGAAGGAAAACAAGTGTCCAACATAAACTGTTTTGATTGCACGAGTATCTATGTGAAGCTATCCTCATTAGTCAAGGAAGATGGAGCCCTCGTGAAAGTCAGATCCCCAGATACTAGCCAAGCTCAGAGCTTGCAAACAGGCTATTCTAGGCACAGCAGCATTGGGTGGCTAATGCTAACTATACAGAGCACTATTGAAAGTTAATATAGACATTATTTTATCTAATTACTGCAAAACATTACTCAGTCGATAGTATTATCATTCACAATTTGGAGATCTCAGGGAGTTTAAGATCTCATCCAGGATCATCCTGGGTAGATTCAGTCCAAATGGACAGTAAACATGATGCACTGAAAGACTTTGCAGGACAGGAAGGGTGGTGGGAGAAGAGGAGAATCTTCCAAGTGGCTCTGCTGTGGCAATCCCTATGGCATCAGTGGCTCGCAACAACCAGCTCCCTCTTCCACTTAAGCGCATGTCTCTTGCAGGTTTGCTGGGGGGCTCTCTGTATTGTCCTCACTGTGTGATGCAGTTGCTAGAGCAGCCACTGTTCAGTGCGAGGGCAGGAGAAAGGGGCAAGTGGCAAATTGTAGGTTGACTTTTAAAGCTTTCTTTTTTTTTTTTTTTTTTTTTTTCGAGACAGGGTTTCTCTGTGTAGCTTTGCGCCTTTCCTGGAGCTCACTTGGTAGCCCAGGCTGGCCTCGAACTCACAGAGATCCGCCTGGCTCTGCCTTCCGAGTGCTGGGATTAAAGGCGTGCGCCACCACCGCCCGGCAAAGCTTTCTTTCTGAAGCATAACATTCATAGCTTCCATTGGCCCAAGCAAGTCATGTGACCGTGCCTAGCTTCAGCCGGCAGGGAATTGTAGTCCTCCTGGGAGTCCTCACCTCCAGAGTAACATGAATGGCAGCATAGAGGCTACACAGGCTCAGCTTCCAGCTGTTGCATCTTCCCTCTGAAACTTCCCCCTTACATACACATGGTCCAGGTACCTCAGACATCCTGTGCCAGTGGATACGAATTTCCATTAGTACCTGGAGGGTGGAGGCTTCATACTGGCCCCCTTTGCCCTCCACTCACCTCACACTAGAATTGACAAAGATTAGTATCATTGGATTACTGTATCACTGCTTCCCCCTTCCATTCTGCTTGTAAGCCAGTCACGTGACTGGAGCCAGAGAGAAGACCTCCCTGCTCGATGGGGCTATCTGAATCCCTGGCAATACTGCCTAGACATCTGAAACCTCGGGTTCCTTACAAAAGAATTCCAGGGGTATATTTATTAACAAGCATGGGTTTCGACAGATTTTCATGTTCTTCCTTTTTGGCAGGGCAGGCAGGGATCGCCTGCCAGTTTCTGACAGCCTTGTCACTAGGTGTTAAGTGAAAAACATCATCAGCCAGTCTATTGATAGGTTCAAGTGACAGTGTGTGTTGCCAATCTCAGCCAAGAATCGCTTCTGACAATTTTTCTCTCCATCCCTGTGCCTGGGCAGGGATGTTGCCCCACCTCCTTTTCTCAGGAGTTGACGCTGTAGCCATATTAAGACCGTGTGTGTGTGTGTGTGTGTGTGTGTGTGTGTGTGTGTGTGTGCATGGCTGCTGCAAGCTTGAGACTTCTGGAAGAATTAAGCTGGGCATATGGCTTGTAGCAGGCTGCCTGTATACGGAGATGGCCTCGCTAGCTCTGTGCCAAGCCAGGCTGTTGAAACCGCTGTGCTGGGTCCATGTGAGGAGAGGGGCTCTAGTCAGAGCTGTTGATTAGTGTTTACCGCAGCTACCGAAATGAATGGCAAGGCCAGCTCCTGCGGTGGAGGCCGTTGGACTGGCAGACCTCTCCCTGGATCCTCCTGCTGCTTGTCCTCCGGTTTGCAGCCTGCAGGTCAGATGGACACCCCCACTCCTCATTCAGTGGTCAAGATCATTCCTTCTGCTCCTTCCAGTCTGTTCTCTATCAAGGAGTTAGAATAATCTTTTCAGAATGCAAAGCTGATCATCCAAAATCACAATAATAAATATTTAAACTTAAAAAGAAACCTCCATTAGATCCCCACTGATGTTAAAATACAAAAAAAAAGGCTTCTCACTGTAGCCTTCAGGGTCTTATCCTCCCCTCCTGCCTGCCTCATCTTTCTCGTTATTCAAGTTTCAATACCCGCTCCTGGCTCTGCCCCTGGCCCAGATTTTTCTTCTTTCATGAGATTTGTCCATACCCTTCTCTCTACCCCCAGTTTCTTCCTCCAAATTCTTCAGATCCTAACCTTCTCTGCATATTAGAGTCACCAGACCTTCAGAGCAAGAGATCCTAAAAATACCAAGGCTTGCCCACCACTGAAGATTGAAATTCCAAGGGCAGAGAAAGACCTGGGAAACAGTATTCTATGTGCTCACGAATCCTAATTTCTTTCGGCCTTGAGAAATCCTGACTTGATAATTCCTATATATCCTTAGGTCTTGGCTCAGTGTCTCTTCTTCCAAAAGGAGCCTCCTCTGATATCCCAGACAAGGACAGATTCTTCCTACATTATTGAAAAATCATCTCCTCGTTGTCCATTACAGAACTTAAAAATCAGAACTTTAGCAGTAACTGGGAGATGATTGGATTAGCATCTCTCTTAAGGCTCTTCAGGGCCAGGATTGTATTTTATTCCACTTGACATTGTCACTCCAGTGCTGGTACAGTGACGAGTGCCCAGTAGGAGGTCCATACACAACGGCGAAGTAACTGGGTGAATTTTGGAGGCCTCCTGTGCTCTTTGGGGGTTGCCCAACTAATCTTATATAAATTGTGAGGATGTCAGATGGATTTTGATATTGCTTCTATCTCAGGACTACTGCTGCTTATGCTACTGGGTGAGGACTCCAGAACAACCTCCTTAGAGATGAAAGGCAGTCTCAGACTGGGTGGACCAGAGTATGTGATGGCACGGAGTGGAAATTTTAGTCCTCAGAGGCAGATGTTGTGTGAGTCTATCCATCACAGATGGATGTGGAAGGAATGTTCTAGTATAGAGGAGACATGGCTGTGCCCAAACAGCCCATGAATTGAACATCTAATAAACTCCACTATCTTAGGAAAGGAAACTGTTCTCCAAACTGGAAAACAATCAGATCAAATGTAGGTTGGAACCATTGACCCTAGAAGATGGGTAGAGCTATTTGCTTAAACTTTGAAGTAAAGCCTTTTTCTTCATCTGGAAAAATTACACAAGGCTTTTCAAAGAGGTAGTTGTGGTTGGTTACATGACAAAAATCATATTGTAAATATGTATCAGAGCAGTACATTGTACTCTCTAAATATGTGCAGTTATTAATTTGCAATTAAAAAGAAAACAATAAAAACTTCTTCTAGAATAAAACTTAATATTTAGTGTTCTGCTTTAAAAAAACCAGTGGTCCTTTTACAAACTTGAGCTAGAAATATAATGGAATTAAAGCAAACTTTCAAAAAAAAAAAAGAAGAAGAAGAAGGAAGAGAGGGAGGGAAGAGGAAGAAAGGATGTCTGGACCCAGCATGGCTTTGCTGAGAATCAAGCTCAACTGGCGACATTATTTCATTTTCTAGTAAGGTTTTTAGTTGTAAAGTTCATATTGAAAATGAACATGTAGCATACTTTGATATCAGCCCAGTGTGAGGAAATGTTTCCTATGATGTGCTTTTCAAATGAAACGGTGATGTTCAAATTACTCTAAAGAATAGCCCATTTGGCCAAGAACCAGAGACTTGGTAGTCATAGGCCCTAGGGGAGAACTTACAACTATTACTCTGCTAAATGGACACAGTATTCAACTGACTCCTAAGGACTTACATTTATGCCCATAGAGTAGTGCGTCTTTCAGCTTTCATCAGAGAAGCTTCTTTTTACAGCAGATGTTGATTAACACAGAGACCCACAACTGCATCAGAGTGCAGAGAATAAGCTATTGCCGAGTGTTCAGCCCTAGACATCTGTCTTAGTTACTTTTCCATTGCTGTGCTACGACACCATGACCAAGGCAAATTCTAGAAGAAACTATTTACTGGGGCTTACAGCTTTAGAAGACAAGTTTATGACCATCATGGCGGAGAGTACAGCAGCAGGGAGGCAGACAGATATGGCGCTGGAGCAGTAACTGAGAGATTACATCTTGATTCCTAAGCAGGAGGCAGAGAGAGTTCTAATGGGAAATGGCACGGACTTTTATAACCTCAAAGTCTAGTCCCACTGACATACCTCCTCCAATGAGGCTGTACTTCCAAATCTTTCCCAGTTTCACCAACTGGGGACCAAATACTGAAACATATATGCCCATGTGGGCTGTTCTCATGCAAACCAGCACAACACCTGTATCATGCCACCTCTTCCCAAGACTCAAGGATCTTTGAGGTAAGAAGGACTGTAAGTGCCAGAGACAGTGGATGAGTACAACCTCACAATGTTTTCTGGATACAACAGCAGCTGTGGCTGCCTGCACAAGACATGCAAATGATCAAGGCAGATGAAATCTCGGCATGGAGTAGGGAGAGCTGAGGAGCTATTTGGAAGGCTGTTTGGAGGGGGAGAGTCAGTTTTCTTCAGGGATGTGAGCCCAGGGAGACTACCCATAGTCGAGTAGATGCAGTAGATGGCTCTACACCTGTGCATATACTGGCAACACTAGGTGGAGTCTGTGGGTTTAAAAAAGAAAAGGAGATACACACACACACACACACACACACACACACACACACAGAGAGAGAGAGAGAGAGAGAGAGAGAGAGAGAGAGAATACATGAAGTTGTGAGGGAATAATGGTAGTAGGGACGGGAGGAACTGGAAGGGATGAAATGGGTGTTTACTTCATCAAAACACATGATGTGCATGTATGAGATTCCAGCAGCTCCTGTTATAGGACATACCACATCCTTGCACTGACTTCTAACTTTCCTATACACGTTCCCTTTCCTTCTTTCTTTGTACAGACCTTCCCAGTGTCTCCCAATGTGGCATCTCTACATGTATGGCAATTCTCAAATCCATACATCAGACTTCCGTTTTTCTGCAGTGACAAAGCCACTTTCTAGCCATAAGTTCTGTTTATCTCCAAATTTAGTCAGACTAGAACTCCCTGTGTCTCCTCCCCACCACACATTACAGCCTCCAGGCTACAGTTTGTCTAGTTTTTAGTTTTGTTTCCTGGTAGGATCGAGAAAAGTTACACACACACCCGCAACCACCATCACCACATATTACCACCACCCCCACCTTCAACATTATAACCACCACCATCAACTTCAGCACCCACGGCATCTCCACCACCACTGTCAACACCGTATTCACCACCACATCCCACTGGCTCCGTTACCAAGACCTTCACCATCTCTGCCATCCCTGTTGTCTTCAGCACCATGATCACCACCACTACCATCCTCATCACCACCGTTCCCACTATGCCCACCACCGCGACATCCATCATCTCCACCACTACCATGTTACCAAATCATCATCTTCTGAAGTGCCTGGTATAGTAACAGATGGCCAACATGGAGCAGACGCCACTGAGATATTTGCTCCCAGTTTCTTCCTTTTTTGAATCCTCGTCACCAAATTAGTGAGCTTGGTACTACCTTTGCCGACCACCTCCACAAGTGACAAAGCCAAGTCTCAGGGAAGCCTCGTCTTCCGTCCGTGTTGTGTTGGGTGATACAGTTAGTGATCTCAGAGCACTACAGACCCCCTGCTGGGGAGCCCAGCCTCTCCACCAGCACTCTCCATAAAGCACCCTGTGGATGACACTTAACTGCTGTGACCGTTCATCTTCGCTATCAACTTGACAGGGTTTAGAGTCCCTCTGGAGACGCTCTTCAGGGCACGTCTGTGAGAGTGTTTGCAGAGAGGATTAACGGAGGATGGCACACTCATTCTGAACGTGGGTGACATCTTCTCATGAACCCGGAGCTCAGACTGGATAGAAAGGGGGTAAAGGAGAAAAGTCAGCTGAGATTCAGCCTTCTCCATCACTGTGGCCCGACCTGTGAACATGTGAGGGGTCCTAGCCACAGGCACTGGCCGTGGGGAATGCTGCCATGCCTTCCCTGGCAGAATAGACTGGATCTCTTACACCGTGGGTCAGAATGAGCTGTTCTTTTTAACTCGCTTTGGTCAGTATTTGTCTGGAGTACACTCTCGTTCCTCAAGGGCCTCACACTCTTAGCTTGTGGGCAGCACAGGGCACCTGGGCAGATGTTCAGGGAGCTCACAGTTGCTGCAACTAGACTTGCTGTTTCTTAGGGCTGGGATCCTCCTCCGAGTTACCTTTCAACATTTGGGGCTGAGCACTGGCCCAGTCCCAGAACTCTCTACAGAAGCATGCTGATTTGAAGTGAGTGCTGTCACGGTGACTCCTTCATTGCTCACTAGTTTAGATTTCCTCCCTTTTCCCACAAAGTATAATCCCTGTAGCGCTTGCAAAAGAGTTGCCTGGAGAGAGATTTAAAACTTACTTTAAACATGTTTTCGGGCCTTGCACAGACCCCCTGAACCAGAGACTGGGAATGGGGCTAGGTCATGCGCTTTTAAGATACACTCAACAGTGACCTGACCATTCTGTGGTGGGAGGCATGCTGTGACCTCTTCCAAAGCTGAGATTCTGTGATGATATTTTCTCATTTTGTCTATAAAGAGAGCATAGGCAGCCATGGTCATTCTGGGAATATGTCTCTGCCAGCATTGGATTTCCCGAACTCTATATTCCATTGTATTGTTTTGGTTATAAGTTTCCTCAAAGCCTTTGTGGGAAGAGCCAAGCTATATATAAATCAATACGAATTAATAAAATTAAGCTATACTGTTCCCCTAAGTAACTAGACAATAGAAGCCTCCATAACGTAGCTGCCCTCATGGTTACTAAAACTTTGACCCTGCATTGACCAGAAGATGTCTAGTAGAGGCAAGATGGCATTGCAGGGCCAGAGTGTTCTTAAGCAGCAGGGGGTCAAGCCACGTAAAGTAAATTACTTCCCCACACTGTGTGGTCTTCCTGGAATGGCCAGATGTGAGCTTGGCGTCACAAAGTGCTCACTTAGAAACCGACAGACCTGGGCTTGTGTTCAGCCATTGCAGCTTAGGAGAGGTAAGTGCCACTTCTGGGCTTCTTTCTGCATCCGGGACATGGTTGACAAGGCTCAAGGGGTTTGTAAGGATCAGCAACAATGCATCCCTAATGTTCTATCTCATATCTGGCCCAGAGTTGCTCCTTTTAAGATGTATATTTCTCTTGCCCTTTAATGTTCTATTATTAACATGATGAGAAATTAGAATTTGCATTGACTCTGGTTAACAGCCCCATCCCCTTGAAGTGTCCCTCAAATGACTTCCAACAATATATTACCTACCTGCCACGGGACTTGTAATTGTATCCGTGAATTTTAAAAATAAATCTGTAAGGTAGACTGCAAAATCACCCCACTACTTTTCATAATTCCTTTTAATGCAACTTTGCAATTTCTCTCCATCAGATATGGAGTCTGTCTTCCTAGGGCTGGGAAACCTAGGAAGCCAGGTGGTCCGTGACTTGGTTTGGCCACTTAGATGGATGGGAATGATTCTGTGCTGGCCCTGAGCTTAGGCCTGTGCTGTTAAACGGAGAAGCCCTCTGCTCCCTTCCAGAAGAGCTAGCTGCAGTGATAACATTTGTCAGTCCAGCACTGGGTACTGTACAGGGTCTGGGCTTTCAAATTTGAATGCTGAGTTCCAGTCGCTGTTCACTTTGAGAACATGTCTTTGAGCCTGGGGAAGTTTCCTGGAGATAGTATTGAGTTCCAGAAAAGTGGGCATTTCCCAGCTATGAAGACTGGAGACTGAGGCTTTCCTCCAACAGAGTGACGGACACCCTGAAATGAACCACCAGTTAGTCAGCAGGTGCCTGGCTGGGATGCTTGCCGCTGAACTGAATCCATCCACCTTCTTCAACGTTTGGAGCTTCTACCTGTCCTGTGCCAGGTGGATGCATCAGTGAGCATCACTGACCTCGCCGTCAGAGCGCACACGTTTCACATGGCAGCAGATGGGTATGTAATCTCAGCGTGTGATACATGCTACCGTGTGTGTGTGCATGCATACAGTGACTAGAGAGGGTGGGAGGGGCCAGATAAACCTGGTTAATAAAGCTTCATATGGAGCGGAGTACAGTGGCGGCCCAGTGCTTTGTCAGTCAGGGCTGAAATATCATCCCTTCCCTGTACTACCTGTGTGCCCTTAGGCAAGCTGCCTTACTTCTGTGAGCCTTGATTTCCCATTGGGACAGCGGGGATTAACGGCAGTACTTAACTCGTGGGCTTATGTAACAGCCATGTGGGTAATGTCTATCTACTGTTTAAGACTACAAGGCCCAGCATGCAGTGAGCACTGGGTAAGCAGAGCTACATCTTGAAGAAGCATAAGCACGGGGGCAGCAAAAGAGACAGAGTGGTGACTTCAGGAATGGGCTGGACTAGGGTGGTGGCTTCAGGAATGGGCTGGACTAGGGTGGTGGCTTCAGGACTGGGCTGGATTAGGGTAGTGGCTTCAGGAATGGGCTGGACTAGG
>CABHPH010160102.1:29412-59433 GCA_902168325.1 Peromyscus nudipes | reverse complement strand
TAGGCAGTGGTAGCATACGCCTTTAATCCTAGCATTCCAGAGGCAGAAATTCATGTGTTCAAGGATACACCCAAGCATGGTGACCCACGCCTTTAATCCCAGAAAGCACGCCTTTAATCCCAGGGAGTGGTGGTAGAAAGCAGAAAGGTATATAAGGCGTGAGGACCAGAAACTAGAGGCATTTGCCCTGGAGAGGCCTTTGGCCTGGAGAAGCCTTTGGCCTGGAGAAGCATGTGGCTGGTTAAGCTTTCAGGCTTCTAGCAGCAGTTCAGCTGAGACCCATTCTGGATGAGGGCTCGGGGCATCCAGTCTGAGGAAACAAGACCAGCTGAGGATTCAGCGAGGTGAGATAGCTGTGGCTTATTCTGTCTCTCTAACCTTCCAGTGTTCACCCCAATACCTGGCTGAGGTTTGATTTTATTAATAAGACCGTCTAAGATTCATGCTACAATGGGGGGTGGGCTGGGGGGAAGGGGAGGGGGCGGGAGGGGGGAGAACAAAGGAATCCGAGGTTGATATGTAGAATTAAATTATATTGTAAAATTAAATTAAATTAAATTTAAAAAAAAAAGATGTGGCTTGTTCCTTTGTCGCTCTGACCTCCAGGCAAATTTTATTAGGGTACACAATATATCACCACAACTAGTCTTCTGCTTCTGATCTGGAATTTCACTTATCTGGGTAGAAATGCCCCAGAATATGTAGGAGGGTGGCCGTGAGCATGACACACAATGTGTCACCCAGACAGGGGAGACTGAGGAGACGACACTAGAAACGTAGATAAACTAACTACCTACACTAAAACAACAAAATTTCCTTTTGAAAACTATACTTTAAAATGTATTGATAATTATGGAAATCAAAGTCAGGATATAAGGCGGGGCGGGGGGCAAATATAAGGGAAAGAGAAGCAAATGGAGAGTCAGAAGTTACAGAAAAAGATGCAAATGTGAATCAGCAGAAAGCCAGACTAAAGCAGACAGTGAAATCTGAGGGAGGAAGAGAGAATCACCCACACAGTAAAAAAATGACCCCAGGACACTGAGCTGAGTGATGCATCTCCTTTAGCTGCCTGGTGGTGAGGGTGGTGTAGAGAGCTCCTCTGGACCCTCTACCAAGAGCAACTATCCTCCATCATGCAAACCACATTTCTGAGGCCATCCTACAAAGTGAACGCTTTCCTTTACCAGGGTTAAGGCAATGTGCGCTGTGTGCTACACTAAGGTCACTGTGCCTGTGGGGACTAGGAGGTAGACAGGTCCCCAACAGGCAGACGGAGAGGGACAGGGGCCTCAAATAGAAGAATGGTCAACTTCTAACTTCTTCCTCACACTCTACTGAGACAAAAACCTAAAAAGCTTAAAACAAAGGCCTGGAGTGATTTTTCTCCTTCCAGTAAGGCCTGCCTGCCAATGGACTGATCCCACAAGTACAAGGCTGCGTCAGGGCATGTTTATCCGTAAGTGGTGGGTGAGCCTATCCGCTTTCCTGTCGTTGTGGAAAGTGACCAACCTCCCCCGGGCTCTGCAGAAGGTCTTTATCTCTGTACGTCTTGCTGTATGTGTCTCCTCATGACTATTAAAGCCTTTCTTACCCGGCCGATTCTGTCAACCAGATCAAGACTGCTAACCTGTACCATTTTGGTGCCCTCCACTTGGGACTTCTTTCAAGGTCAATATAAATCAAGCCAAGTGGTGCCAAGGTGGCTTAGATGTTAAGGGGACTGGTTAGTCTTCCAGAGGAGTCGGGTTTGATTCCAACACCCACACAGTGGCTCACAACCGTCTGAAGACCCCAGAGGATTCGTCTCTCTAACAAGGAAGGATGTGTGAGGTACAATGCAGTCAGGGTAGTCACACTGGGCCTCAGCCCTGGCTCCGGAGGAACCCACCTGGAGGATCTCTAGGACAGCAATAAGGGATCTGTACCATGTTCAGCTCACAGCAAGATGGCTTAGTGGGCACTTGCAACCAGCCTGATGGCCTGAGTTCTAATCCCAGGACCTACATCAAGGAAGGAGAGAACTCCTGAAAAATTGTCCTCTGACTTCCACATCCTCTGGGTGGTACAGACCTGCCCACATACTTACACAAAAAGCTACACATACAGAGAGAGAGAGAGAGAGAGAGAGAGAGAGAGAGAGAGAGAAGAAAATAAATTCAGTCAGTTCTATCTGGGTGTGCTTAAGACTGACAAAACACACTGTCTCCTATCCTTTTTGCATTCTGGGTAGAAATCAGAGGACCACCATTTGCCTCTCAGTTCTTCCAATTATTGAAAGCCCTCTGACCTCTCCGAGTTTCTGTTTCCTTTATCCACAAAATGTGGAGAGTACTTTCCTTGAAAATACATGAGGATCAAGTGAAATAATGTCTATGAAAACCCAGTAAGTTTTCCAGATATTCTTAAAAGTATTTAATGACAGAAAAACATTCAAAGCAATTCTCCTTGGGAATATGAGGAGCCAGGGAGGAGCCCTAAAGAACAGAAAACTGAAGGGCAGAGGCCATCAGCTGGCACCAGCATGCCCCCTGCTGGGCATTTGAGAAAGCGCACCCAGGAGCCCAGGGAGGAGAGAGGATACATGCATGTCTCCAACCTGGACTATTAGACATGGCAGGCAAGTTTCCTCAGTGGCTCTCAACACTAATTTACATAACTGTCCTATTCATTCCACATTTGAACAGGTTGTTTGTGTATTGGTTTCAAGTTGCCATGTGGTCTTCCATTCAATCCACTTGGGAACTAGGAGTGACCCTCCAGGAACTGTCAGAAATTGATCAAATGAAATTGCTTCTACATACAATTGCCAAAGCTTTGAGTGTGTCCCCAGACAACCCTTCACTATGGTGTGTGTGTGTGTGTGTGTGTGTGTGTGTGTGTGTAAAAGAATGTGGGGGGGGGCTGATTTTCACTTCCTAGACTGGTACATCAGGTTCTAGACCTCACTGGCACTCAAGTGAGCATTTGGCCCTGCAAAGAAGACATGGATGAATCAGTCAGTCATCCTACTTATATGTTTTCACAGATATTTGGGGTGAGCACACCCATACATGGCGAGGTGAGTTGTTTTCTAATTTAGGATGCTGAAAATCATTTAGAATTAATTTTTACCCTGGAAGCGATCGCCTGATTTTGTATTTAAAAAAACAACTTGAATAGGTGACTCAGAAAGTTCGTTCCAGTAGGCTGTTGGTTCTGTTTTCATTTCCACAGCACCATGAAGGTGGCTTAGCTCTGACTGTGTCCTTGTCATACCTCAGGATTAGCATGAAGAAAGGATCTTAAGCTAAGCTTGTAGAAGGCACAAGTCCTTGTGCGCCCAGATAAGCACTAGGGAAAACAGGAATGTTAAGCACTCAGGGGTGTCTCCTCAATGGAAGAAATAAAACACCTGCATTCCACCCAGAAAGCTGGGAGGGGATGCTGTTCATGACCTGGTGACCTTTGCTATCTGTAGAGCCAGACCTCACCCAAACCCCCAGAATGTCTATCCCAGGCTCTCCCTCCAAAGACCCTTGTCTTTAGCTCCCAGTTAATAGAATCTGTCATTAGAGGAGATGTCATATGTACTCCTGGCCTGCTGACCTCTATGCTATCTCAGTCAGAGACCACACTAGATTCCAGGCCTTTGGGGGAGGGGGGAAGCCATCTTTACAGTCACATGTGCCATATAGTCATACCTTAAGCTTTATTTTGTACCTGGAATTGGAATGATTGTTACCTGGGAACTTTTTAAAATATGCTTACAACAAACCACCCAGCGTCAGACTCCCAAAGTTTGATGCAACCTGGCTGACGAAGTCAAGGTGAACTGAGTTTCCATTCTCACTTCTGTGGACTGCTTTGCTGCCACTGCACATGACATCTGCAGGGACTTCCTCCCATATAAACTTTTTTTTGCTTAATTCTTTAAGAATTATGATTTTGTATATTTTTGTTGTGTGAATGTTAGGATAACAGCACGATGCATTTAAATGATTAACATATGTATACAATTCACAAATTCTTTCATTAATATCAGTGTCTTATCTCTCCCACCCCTCCAAAGTGTTTGCAGGGCATAGTAATACAATAAAGAATATGCTGCAACGTAAAAAGTAAATAAATAAAAAAATAAAATGCCATGGGTCGCCTGGCAGGTTGGTTGACTGTGAGGGATCAGTGAACTCCAAGCTCACAAATGTCACAGGCTAATAACAGAATTGTTGAACTTTTATCCTAAGTAAAACTGTCGAACAGTCAAAATTCATTACAGTAAGTCAATCACAAGACCTCAGACCTCAGATAATCTGTTCTGGTAACATGACAGACATCATACAGCACCTATGTCACCTACACAGAGCTCTGAAAAAGCCAATGTCCCATACAAGGCTTTATGTTTCTCAACAGAAGTCATGGTGGGCACTGTAGTCACTTAAGACTAACCTAAAAGTGAATTTCTCTTCAGTGCAAAGAAAATCATTGGGTGTGACCCCAATATGGTGGTCTGGAAAAATTACACAATTTGATCTTCACAGTGGCTCAGGGATAGCAAGAGAAGCAAGTGACTGTGTTGTTATCAAAATAGTACAAACTTTGCCAAAACACACATGAAACCCGGGCCCTCTGGAGGCTGTCGCAGGAGGATCTTGAGTTTGAGCCCAGCCTGGGCTACAATATAATAAGACCCTGTATCAAAAGTAAAACGAAACAAAAGAAAAGTCTATCTCTTTACATTTACTTACTCTGACAAATGTAAAGGGTTACAGACAGAAATGGTGCTGCTAAAATGTTAAATGCTGCTTAAATGAAGCGCCGAACGGCTCTCCACATCTGTCATGAGGCTAACTCACTGTTAGTACATGCTTCAGTGACCGGAGGGAGTTACCAGCACAGTCCGCTGACCTGACTTTTGAGGGAGCGCTTTCCTGCAAGGCAAAAGTGAACTCATCAGGCCACATTTATTCCATCACTTCCAGTGCTCAACTGGTAAAAAAACATCTATATGATCTCCCATTCCCCAACTGTCACAGAATCCAACCCTCAAAGCTCTGGAGATGATGGCTCCCTCCTAACTCAGTGAATAAGCAAGGAGGAAGGAATGCCAGGGCATGGTCTTGGTCAAGGAATCATTACTATTCATCAGCTTCTTAGCCTGACATGTTATTCTTTATCCTGGTTTGTGGTTGAGAGAAAGAGAGCTTCATTAGCCTCAGTGAGACATTTGCTTCCTGGCTTTCCTAACGTCTGCCCTAAGTTGGGAAATGCCACCTACATTCAAAGCATCTTGCCTATAAAATTAACAAATCAAGCAATCCATCCATAAAGTGGATGCCGAAGAAAGCCAAGTGCCAAAGCAGTAGAGCCATCTCTTGGGTTTAAAGGTACCTCACGCCATATTCTCAAGAAAGCCATAGACTCCTGGGAGCCAAGCATGCTTACTAAGACTCCCTCACCACCAGGTCTTGTTGCCTACAGCAGAAGCCCAACATCTCTCTCTGTCTGTCTCTCTGTCTCTGTCTCTGTCTCTGTCTCTCTCTCTGTCTCTCTCTATCTCTATCTCACACACACACACACACATTCAACACACACACACACACACACACACACACACACACACACACACACACCATACATAGAAAACACAGCCTGAGATTAGAGCATCTCATTCCAAACTATAACTTGCCCAATAGCTATGTAAAAGTTCTTAGCTCTCAAACCTGTGCTTATCTCCACCCTTGTCTATTACAAGTATCTATAGTATGAAGATTGTGGAATTTGGAGGATGCTCAGTACAATGGAGGCTGGGAGGGGAGGAAGGGATGTTACTGGACATGAGCTACAGCCATGGAGCAGGCTAGCATCTTCCCTCTTCTCCATCAACTCTGGTGGGTGCTATGGGGAGGCACTTCTCTCCCAGCTCCACATCTGCTTGTCTACTGAGAAAACACCTAGACAGGTACAAAGTCAACTGAAGAGAAGTGGCTATGAGCAAAAAGCCTGTGCCATGGCTCAGAAGGGATGCTGGGTTTCCTTAGGTCACATGTGTAGCATGGAAGGAAGCATGGCCCCAGCTTCTAGCTGGTTTATTATGCAAGATGGCTGACATGAAACAACAGATCCAGTGAGTGTCGGAGGATGGGAGCCTCAGCAGTCTTGGTAGAGCAAGAGGGGGAGCCAGGTTTCTGATGGAGGACTGAGATATGTGGGAGGCCCTGGAAAGCTTCCAGAATCACTCAGATAGCCTGTCTGTATCGGACTGCCACACTAGAATCTTCTATAGCCAGTCAGGGCTCTGAAAATCAGCAGCAGACCTCAGAGAGCACACACAGAGCACGAGTTGGTGAAGACAAGGCCTCTTGCTGTCTCCCTCACTCAAAATGCCATGCCTAAGAGGCTTCGGATGGGGAAGACAGGACCCAGTATTGCAAGGTGAGCACAGTGCCTACTCTGAGAGCTGTAGACCACCCAGGCAATGAGAAAGCAGGGAATTTTGTTTAATTTTTAAATGTTTTTATTTATTCTTTGAGAATTTCATAGAATGTATTTTTACAATATGTTTTCCCCTCACCAAGTACCTAATTTTATGTTCTTTCTCTCCCTTTAAAAAACAAAATAAAACAAGGAGTCAGATTTGTGTTGACCAACTACTTCTGCCATGGAGCCTGCCCTGGCATGTGACATTAGGTATATCCAATGTCACTCCACTGAAGAATATGATTTTCCCCTCCCCAGTAGCTTCTTAACTAGGGGTGTAACTTTGTGCCCACTTCAGAAGAAAACTTTACATTGTATTGTCCATTATAATTTAAGCTGTGCTGACATGACATTGTTTTAATTCTCTACAGCTGCCTGAAATGTTAGTATACCTACAGAGAGACTCTTTAAAAGGCACCATGGGACTTCGGGGAACCTAATAGAGGTCATTGTCAATTGAAGAACAACATTGTTCTGTGTGTGTCTGGGAGAGAAGAGACTGACACCCAACCTGGTTATATAGGGTCACAGCCATTACAGAAAAAATTAGCTCCTAAACCAAGTTTTCTTATTTATACTATATTATACATGGCTAACCAGATGATTTAACATATTGTATGAATGTAATTACCAGGAATTGTCCTTCTGTAGATGATAATAATGGAGCCATTACCTACCTAAGAACCCATCCTCTGAAGTCCAATGACTACTCCAAACTGTGTGTGTATGTGTGTGTGTGATTTATAAATAAAGAGACACATATATTTGTCTTGCATGCTCAAAAATGACAGCAGTGATATTTTGAAATCTTAAGCACCACTAATCCAAGATGCCTTTTTCTCAGCCCTAGAGCACAGTGCCATCTGTTGATACCTTGAGATAATACATGCCTTACATTATTTGTAAGTAAAATAAATAGGCTTGTCATTCAAGTACTATAATAACATCCTAGGCAGGCTTCACAAAACTTGACCTCTATCAAGAGAAACTATGAAATAACCTTTCTATGCTTCCTGGGGCCTCTGTGTCCTTTCTTTCTCCCCTGTCCTTTGTATTGCTGGCAGATCCCCCTGTAAATCCCAAAGCTTTCTTCCCGGGAGAGCAAACTCCTGTCTTCCTGACCTGCCTTTCCTTACAGTTGTGTTCTTTCTCTAAACTCATCCCCTGGCCCCTCCTCGGATCTTCTGCAGGGCCACCAGCTTGCCAGCTGTACCCACTTCACAGGCACCCTCCCCTAAAGCACTGGCCCCAGCATGCAATGCTCTTCCTGTGTGACACCTCCATGTCTGCATAAATTCTAACCAAGCACTGTCTAGAAGAAAGATAATGTGAGTCACACATACAAATTACATGTGTACCTTCAAATTCTCTGGTAGCCATTCAAAAAGCAAAAAGAAGCGCGTAAAATCTATCCTTCTGTGTTTAATCGAGTATATCCAAGATACCGTCATCTGAAATGTTATCATCAAAACATTAACAATTCAATCCTTGTATTTTTATATTGTCTTCAAAATCCAAGACGTGTGCTCTCTGTATAGCATATCATAATTGGTGCCCTGTTACCAGTGCAGAGGAACTACATGTGGCCAGGGGCTATTGTACTGGACAGTGCCATTCTAGAGACAGGGTCTGGCAACTCCTCACACTAATGAAGGTTAAAAACATGCTTTAACAATCACTTCACAATGTCAATGCTATTAGATGTTCTCTGGGAAGATCTGTCATCTGTGGATTATACTTGAGCCCTCTGTATATAAGCACAAGCAAGTATCTCTCATAAGAGAAAGTACGAAAACTCTATGGTATACCATAGCTGGTACCATAACTACTGGCTTTGGGTGTGCAGCATATCTCTTCACTGTTCCCTCCCATGAGCTCCTGCAGGCTTTCTAACAGCCCCAGGAGGAGCTAGGCCAAGTGCTGATTCCCCCTTTACACACTGCAAAAGGTTACAGAACCTGCCAAGAGTAAAAACTTAAGTCACTGACCAGCTCTAAATTAGATAGATATTCTGGCTCTTGGAATGGGTTCCCACTGCCCATTACTGTTCTGCTTCTGAACATTGAGAAACATTTTCCAGATCATTCAGTTTTTAGTACATTACTGTCTGATATTTGTAGTTAAGTGTTTGTTTGGTTTTGATCTACCTGAAGTAGCTAGTATATGGACCCAAATGGAACCCTCTTCAGAACTCAGAGTATTGAATGACATCAACACCAAATGAATGACACTGACAATCTACAAACACATCTAGGCGCAGTGGTCAGGGCCAACATGTACTGGTGTACATGCAGGGTTGACACCATATGACTTGGCAAAGTGCCAGGAAAGAGTACAACCTTGACCCTTCCATCTCTAGACAAGAGAATATTGTTGAAGTTACTGAGATATCTGAAAAAGGACTATGTGGCTGAAGGAAATGGGCCCTAGCCCAATCTGCCCTTCACAGCTAGAAGGTAAATGTCATCTGGGCCTGCTCTCTTTCAATCCCCTCCCCATTTCTTACTTGATGAAAAAGTAGACCTTGCTTATGACACTCAATGAATGTCTAATTTGTTTTCTTTTAAATTGGGGGAGGGAGGCGGGCAGGGGTAACCATCCAAGGACTTTAGAGAGTCAAATTCTATTCAAGTTAGTAATAACCACAAAATAAGTACAAGTATTTCTTTTCACTTTTAAAGCACCTGGAACATTCTAGAAAAGGCTATTAAACACTCTGATAGCATACAGCTTGAGATTCGTGTGTACTTTTTTTAAGTAGGTGGCTTAAGACAGACAGTTTTACCTCATTTACAACTAATTTAGTCAATCTCACAAGCTTCTGGCAAGGTCTCATTCCAGGGAGAGAAATAAATCAAAGCTGCAGTTCATGACCTAGCCTCAAGTAACCCTGAAACATAATCAGTATTAAACACACCTCCTCTCCATCAGTCATACCTCTGAAGGTCCACCTCCTCCAGACAGGCCTCGTATTTCTTAGTTTCCCTGAAGCAACTTCAGAGTTCAGTGAGGGACCCTAAAAAGACAAAAACATCTTGTCAGAACTTTCCACGCACATTTCACAATTTAACATCAAAGGAAAAACCAAAGCCACCCAGCTGAGACGCCTAGACTCAAGGCTGGTGCACTCCGTATTTGCTAACTCATAGACTTCACCAGTGTTTGATTTCTTCCCAAGACAAGGAACAGCAAGGGATATGTGGGATTGTTGCATTATCAATATTTTTTAGATGGCTACACAGCAGAGCTTAGGAAATGATTAGATAACACTGGACCCTAGTGATAAAAGCCAGGACACCGGCTTCTGTGAATAGTTGTTCTCAAGAGCCCAGAACTTGAGACTGCTTTCACAAATGATGAAAATTAATTGTGTCACCTCAAAGGAACTGAGCATTTCTACAATCCACTCCAACTCCACAGCACTGAGTGCTTACTCAGGCACACGGGTTTCTGCCAGTCCTTCTGGGGCAGACACTTTACTTGAGAAGGCAACACACAAAATAAAATGTGCATTACAAACACTGAGTGCAAAGGAGTAATCCAAGAGTTCAGAGGCTCAGAGACAGACCTGCATTCAGAGGACTGACTCTGAACAGTTAGCCCAGGAGCTGGATGCCATCCTGTGACTTCATGTACTTGGCCTGGGCCTGATTTCCTTGCCTGCAAATAAAGCAATTACTGTACCCACCTCATCTATGTGATGGTCACTAAGAACAGCTTTAATCAGCACTATTTTCCTACAGTTAAGACCCAAATACATGGGATAGGAGGGGTTTTTTTTAGCCTCGAATGAGTAGAGGAAAGGCTGTAGATTGATTGTCCAAACGAGATTCTTTGGGCTGTAGAAATGGTTCAGTCAGTGAAGTGTCTTCTGCACAAGATTGAGGGCCTGCATTCAGATCCCCAGTACCCACACAAAGGCCAAGAAAGAGAATTAGAGAAAGGCAGATACCTGAAGCTCATCAGCCAGCCAGCTTACATGACTGATGAGTTCCGGGCTTGGTGAGAGACCCTGCCTCAAAAATTAAAGTGGAGAACAATTGTAGAAGACACCTTGCACTGACCTCTGACCTCCACACATACCGGTACACACAAACTTACCTCACCACAAGCATACCTAGAAAGGTTTCCCAGAAAATACAATTTTATCATCTGAAGTAAGACTGAAAGAAGAGAGGACAGCCTCCGTCCACATAAGAACCATAAAGAGAAGAATAAACCAGAAGCATTGAGAAGACGAAGAGTGATGCCATTTGTCCTTTAAAATGAGGAGATGATACTTCAAGCAGCTATTACAGAAGACATGAGAACCAGCTCGAGTGTGGAAACCTAAGCACCAGATGATCTGGGTTTTGGGAAGCAGGAGGCCTTGGAGGGCACCTGGACAGTATGACAACAGGATGTGAGGGTTGTGTTCACAGAGTTAACTCGGCAGCCCTTGGAGACGTGACTTGAAGCAGGAAAGAGACTGGGAAGAAAGAGGCCAGGTACAAAGGGGTAAAGATAAGAACAGAAAGAATCACAAAGGGCTTACCAGGGGTCCTTGGTAACAGACTGGAGATGAGAAAGAGGGTTGGGACAAAGCATGGATGACAAGAACAGTGATGAATCCAGAGACACAAATCACCAACAGCTGTTGGGAGACCTGAAGAGAAACCAAAATTCTATTCTGGAAAAAGACTTAGAGTAAACCGAACACCCAAAGTCAAACTTCTAAAGAACAGATGGAGATAGGAGATCACTTCAGAAAAGAAATTTAAGTTTGAAAAATAAACTTGGAAAAAAAAATTCCTCCGGTCATGGAAGCCAGAGGAATGAACACATCCACAAAGCAGGTCAATACATATCTGAAAGACATAGTGAAAAAGATGTGACAAGAGAGTCTGACCTCCTCACCAGAGAAGGAGGGATGGAGAAGTGTCCACGTGACCTGACACAGGAGGACATCTGATGCTGTGTTTGGGTCTACATCAATGAAAAAATGTGTAAACAGAAAGGCCCTGAACTAGAAGTCAGAGAGAACGTTGGGCACAGGCTGGGTTGATCATCACACAGGAAAGTCTTCCAGCTAGAAAATGCTATGTGGTTCTGTCAGTACCTAGTGTATAGTTATGGTATAGTAAGGTCAGACTTTATTTTTATTGTCAATAATTCTGTATTAGTTACTTTTCTACTGCTATGAAAAAGCACCAGGACTGAAGCAACTTGTAGGAAGAAGAGTTTATTTTGGCTTACTGTCTCAGAAGTCACGAGTCTATCAGCATCACAGAGGAGATGAGTGACATCAGGCAGGCACAGTGACTGGGACAGCAAGTGAGGTGTTGTTGGTTGTTTTACTCTTTACTCTTGTCTCTTTTAGGGGCCCATCACCCAGCTCCCAAATAAAAACACACGGAGGCTCATTCTTACTTATGAATGCCCAGCCTTAGCTTGGCTTATTTCTAGCCAGCTTTTCTTAAGTTATCCCATCTATCTTTCGCCTCTGGGCTTTTACCTTTCTCTATTGCTGCATATCTTTTCTTTCCTTCTTAGTCAATGTCTGGCTGTGTGGCTGGATGGCTGGCCCCTGGCATCCCCCCCCCTTCTCCTTTTCTTGCTCCTCAATCTTTTTTCCCAGATTTCTCCTCCTATATATTCTCTCTGCCTGCCAGTCCTGCCTATCCTTTCTCCTGCCTTGCTATTGGCTGTTCAGCTCTTTATTAGACCAATCAGGCAAAGCAACACAGTGTCTTAGTGTTAAACAAATGCAGCATAAAAGAATGCAGCACATCTTTGCATCATTAAACAAATATTCCGCAGCATAAACAATGTGACACATCTTTAATATTCTATTACACTGAGAATGGTAGAGTGATGGCAGGCAGGCACAGTGACTGGGACAGCAAGCTGAGAGCATGCACTGAGAATGTTGCAAGGCTTTGAAACCTCAAAGTCGGCCTCCAGTGACACACTTCCTAAAACAAGGCCACACTTCCTAAACCTCCCAAACAGTGCTACCAACTAAGTGTTCAAATGCCCCAGACTATGGGGTACAGTTCATTCATACCACCACAATCCCTATTAAAGGTTTAAATATTTTTAAAAATGAGAAAAGGTATTTTAGAAGTTTATAAGAAATATGACTGACTGCTGGGATGAAATTTTGCTTTAACTTCCAAGGAACATGAGTATAGATACTAAAGATAGTTTGCACAAATATTTATAATGCATTTTACTAAAGGAAATTAGCACTAATAATTTATTTAGATGACTATACAACATGATTGCTACATTTAAATATCTGCCTTAGAGGCATATACCACCATGCTTGGCCTTTTCATTTCTATTTTGCCAAGGCAAAAACTCAAAGCAAGAACCTGGAAGAGGGAACTGGAGCAGAGACCATGTAGGAATGATGCCTACTGACTTGCTCAGCTTACCTATAAACTTTGACCACCTGCCCAGGTGTGGTACTGCCTATATTGGGGCTGGACCCTCCTGCCTCCATCATTAATCAAGAATATACCCCTCAGATACACCCATAGGCCAATCTGATGGAGGCAATTCATCAACTGAGGTTCCCATTGTCCCCCCAAAGAAAGCTGGGGAGGTAGCTGAGTGAAAGAGCACTTGCCTAGTATATAGGAAATCCTGTGTTCAGTCCCTAGTACAGAAAAAATAAAGAATAAGTTCTTTACAAAATATTCTCAAAGAGATGAGATATCGTGTCCATAAAGGAAAAACAAAACACTATTTTTAAATATGCAAAAGTAGCAGAAATGAAACACTTGCTAGAAGGAAGAAGAAATCTTTCAGAGGATGAAACAAAAGCCAAAAACATACATGCTGGCTAGTTTTTATGTACCTAGACACAAGCTACAGTCATTCTGAAAAAAAGCAGGAACCTCAATTGAGAAAATGCCCCCACCTGTGGGCAAGACTGTGGTTTATTCTTTTGATTGATAATTGATGAGGGAAGATTCAGCTCACTGTGGGCTGTGCTGCCCCCTGGAGTGGTGATCCTGGGATTTATAAGAAGGCAGACCAAGCAAGCTATGGAGGGCAAGCCTGTGAGCAGCTTTCCCCCATGGCCTCTGCATCAGCTCCTGCTTCCATGTTGGTGGAGACCCACAGAGGCTTCCTAGTGAGAACTTACACAAGGTCACAGAATCTGAGCTTGCTTTACCCAGCAGGAGATGATTTGGCCATAAGAGTGTTTACCAGGTGTTTGGAAGGGTCTACACTTGGCAGTATGGTATGCTTTGATCTTGCAAAGGGAATATCTTTTGCCTCTCCCCTGGGCATCTTATAAAAAGCCCTTTTGAATAAATTTCTGGGCGACTGGGTATTGACCCAGGGCCCTCCCGAAGCTATCCTGTGTCTCTGTCTTTCTCATCATCATCTAGGTCTATTTTTCTACCTAATATTTCCCCATTCCTCCCTCCTCCACCCAAGAACCCTTTGAAAGGTGGGAGCAGTTCAAAGTTGGTCTCCCACAGAGCCTCACATATGGCACCAGAACATGGAACTTAGGTTCAGAGGATAAACAGAAGGAGACCGCAGGTTAAGGGGGCATGCCAGGTAATTAAGTTGAATGCAGTGAAATTCTATTCTTCAAGAGTAAAATTGTAAATATAAAGCAAGTAGTTAAAGTTAGGCTGCAGCAAGTATCTCTATCTCTGTTTCTCTGTTTCTCTCTACCTATCTATCTTTTTATTAAGATAGGTTTAAAGTTATAAAAAAAAAGTTTTGGTGAAGTTTGGAGAATATAGGCTTTAGGTCTAGGTATATGGTGAAGGTTTAATAGAAACTTAGAGTAGAGTAGGTTTTCCCCAGCAGGGGACCTGGGACACAGAAAGCATAGTCCAGGACCAAGCAGTCACTGCGAACTTGGTGCTCCAAGAGTGAGCAGCGGCTTCAGAAGCCCTGACTGCAAGCAGCAGCAGCAGCAAGAGCAGCAGCGAGAGCAGCAGCTGCCCCAGTCAGGTATCAGTGGCTGAGACCCATGGGGCTTTGTAGGTAACAGGAGGCAGACACTGAGAGCCAGCACAAGCAGCGGGGGTTCTGCACACTTTCTGCCGTGAAAGGTGAGGAGAGCACAGTCAGCCAGGATACCTGTGAGAGCAAACTGACATGGCTAGACGCTACGCTCTCGACCTTGACAAGCCAAGCAGAGAAGCCGCTGGAGAGGCTTAGGACCCCAGCAGCCAGAGCAGGTCTGTCAGTGGGCAGCTGGAGGGCTAGCACAGGGTGCCTTGGCCACTTTGCAAGAGACAAAGCCTCCAGAAAAAGATGCCCACAGGGTGCACACCAGGAGGGCTAGGGAGCAGTCTCCTCTGATTTTGAGTGCATTCCTGCAAAGGTGGGGCAGCATCCCTCCCAGGGTGGAACCACTGTGGACCCAGAGGAAACTGCTGACTGACAAAATGCCCAGGTGAGACACACCAGAACTCAGGTCAGCCTGGGCTCCCAGCGACATGGTGAAGCGGGGTTGTGCAGATGCTCTGAGGGCAGCATTTGGCCATGCAAGTGAGGCAGCACACAGAGGACTCAAAGCCACTGGCAAAGCAGGTAACAGAACTGGGGTGTAGTGGCTGTGACTCGCCCAGGCCGGGTTTCCTCCTGGACCTGAGATGCTGAATGAGAACAGTAGCTCATAGCAACAAGGCAGCAACTTGAGCTGTGCAGCACAAGGCCTGAGAGAGGGCCTCTGGACACAGGGGTCCTGGGTGGGTGGGCCAGTGATGGGAGGCACAGACAGGCTGGGACTGTAAAAGCCGAAATGAGAAGGAGCACTGCAGAGGCTGTTACTATGACAGCTACCTTCACCCTGGGGCAAAATTGCCTAGGGGAAGTCTACCTGTGTAAAGTGCCTTTGTAGCTGAGAGCAAAAGTTTCAGAGACACTTGTTTGAACTGGGTTGCATGCAAGGGAACTGCAAAAAGTTTTTGGTTATGGGTTTCTTCGTATTTGGAACTTTAAGACTGGTATCAGAAAGCTTTCAGTGGAACATTAAGACTAGTATTAGAACTGACTTTTTGAACTTTTCAGACTTAAAAAATGGGATGGATGGGAGTAGTTTATTTGAAATGGAATTGTTTTGCATATGCATTTATATTTTATCAACTGTGGTGACTGATGAACTGTGTAAAAATGGAACTTTTTGTATAGAAATAGAGAAATTTGTTTTTTCAACCCAGGCTCAAGATGTAGCTTAAAAAATTATAAAGAAAAGGGGAATTAATATTCCTCAGTCTCTTTAATTTTTTTAAAAAATATTTTCTTGTCTCTTGAGTGAACTAATATTAACTTGTGTTAATGTACCCTGTTTAGTTCACAAAAAGTGTAAATAGTTCTATTAAGAGATTGCTTTTGAATGTTTGCTAAAGTTTGTACAGTATAAATAGTTCTATTGAGAGTTTGCTTTTGGATGTAAGTTTGTGAGAAATGTAATTATGTATAGTAATATTTATGTTAGAATTATGATGTTAACCTGATAATGTTAATGGTGATGCTAAGGAATCTTTAGATTTGATGTGGTTACATCAGGAGTTTATTGATTTAAAAAAGGATGTGGTGCAGCTAACACTGCTGTAGTCATCTTAGACCCATTCAAAAAGGCCATTCTATCTTGGTCATCCTCTACTCCTTTCCTGGGAGGTGTAGCAGCCATAAGGAGCAGCAATATTGCTATAATTATTCTAGCTACTTGCAAGCTCTTGGTGGAAAGCTGATTCAGAGCTGCAAGAGTTAAGCTCTGAACCTTCACTTGAGACAGTTACATTATTAAGAAGGGGGAACTGTGGAGACCCACACAGGCTTCCTAGTGAGAACTTACTCAGGATCACAGAATCTGAGCTTGCTTTACCGAGCAGGGCTGCATAAAGAGATGATTTGGCCAGAGGAGTGTTTACCAGATATTTGGAAGGGTCTACACTTGGCTGTACAGTGTGCTTTGATCTTGCAAGGGGAAGATCTTTTACTTCTCCTCTTGGCATATTATAAAAAGCCCTTTTGAATAAACCTCTGAGCTATTGGGTTTTGACTCAGGCCCTCCTGAAGCTATCCTGTGTCTCTGTCTTTCTCCTCATTGTCTAGGTCTATCTTTCTACCTAATATTTCCTCAATCCTTTCTCCTCCACCTAAGAACCCTTTGAGAGGTGGGAGTGTATTGAAGAATATTATTTCAGAGTGTGTTACTTTTGTTTATGCTCTGAAACATTTGTTTAATGATGCAGAGATGTGTTTGATTAAATAAAATTCACCTGCAGTCAGGAGGCTAAGTCAGCAACTAGCTGATAAGAAGTGGTAGGGAAGAGCCAGGTGAAAAAGGGTTTATAAGGAGGGGCAAGAAGAAGCATGAGGGCTTTTTGGAGGACGAGAGCAAGAAGAGGAGGTGAATAGCTCCTCTTGCTATTCAATAGAGCTACTTGCTATTCAGTCTCTGAAGAGCAGAATTCCACCTTAACCTTTGAATCTTGAGTTCTTTAGAGGGAGAGAGCTTTAGTTAAGTTCCCCCTTGTAGCTTTGCAAGAGTTGGAGCCAGAGGGAACAGATTTCCCTCCGGCTATGGCCCTTGCAGCCTAACCTCTGCTGGTAGCGGCAGAGTTGCAGTTGCTGATTCAGACAGCTGTGGCTTAAAAGGCAGCAACCATTTTTAAAAAGGACAACAAGAGCAGGTTGGAGCTGGTCTCCCAGAGTCTCCCACACAGGTTCCTGCTTTGAGTACCTGCCCCGATTTCCCTGGATGGTGTACCATAAGCTCTAAGGTGAAATAAACCCTTTCCTCCCCATGCTGCTTTTTGTCATGGTGTTTTATCACAGCAACAGAAACTTTAAGTTTAAAAAAAAAACATAGAAAATATTAAATTACTAAAGTCCTGCTTAAATACCCAAATAATAGGAACTACAGAAGGAACAGGAAAGGGGAAAACGAGCAGTCAAAACATAATATAAACCATTCCCAGGTTTGAAGAAAATTAGTTTGCACATTAGACAGTACAAAAAATACACCTACTCTGTAGAGTATCAGAATGGCAATAGAGACAATCCCACAACCTCTAGTAACTTGTTTCTTAGAATCAGAATGACAGTGGACAACTTAATAACAAGTTTGAGAAGTCAAAATTATGAGGAAAGAAATTTCCAATCTGGAATGCTATACTAACTAAACAGTTGATTAAATAAGAGAATAACAAGTAAATGTTTTCTAAAGTAGGATCTAGGGGCAGAGACACTTTTCTAACAGACAGACAGACAGATAGACAGATAGAGATATATCTCAGAAAACAAACAAGGGATGTGTTTCTCCAAAACAAAGACTAAGCTAAGAAATAGGAGGACTAGGAAAACAAAATCCAGGTAACCTCCATGACAGCTGGTTAGGTAATCTGTAAGGACAGAGATTTCTCAAGCAAGGGGTGTGGTAGACACCGAATGGCCCAGTAAGACCTGGAGCTCTTTCCTTAGCCTCCCATGGAGACAACATATGTGCATCACTATACCAAGCCAAAAGATAACTACAGAAGTACTAAATATGACTGCTTAAATTTAGATAACCGACACAATTTGGAACAAGTATATGAAACTCCTAAGTAAACTACAACTATTACAACCAGGAAAAGAAAATATTTTACGAGGAAGAAAAACGAATATCCAGGCAGTGGTAGCATGTGCTTTTAACCCCAGCACTCAGGAGGCAGAGGCTGGTGGGTGTCTGAGTTCAGACCAGTGCCTCCAAAGCAAATTCCTAAACAGCCAGGGTTACACAGAGAAATAGGTCTCAAAAAAAAAAGGAGGAGGAAGGAGAGAGGGAGTGAGGAGAGAGAGAAAGAGAGAGACTATAGTTCCACTTGGCTCATCTGAAAACAGCATTTTCATAGCCCAAACAAAACTGAACACTTACTTCAAGAATATTACGCTCTTTTCTTTATTGAGAGGCTGAAAGAGGGAAGGGAAAGTCAAACAAGAAATTATGGAGCAATACAGTTTGATTAAACACAAAAACGTTAACTAACATCGAAGTTGTAGCAAAAGAAGTAACGATGTAAATAATGAACACAAAGATGGAAATGGCTCTCAGGAAGTAGCCCTCTTAGCAGAAATGGTTCCTGCAGAGTGGAAATTGGGAAAGCAGATTGGCTGCCCGGGGATTGCTCTTGTTAACTTAAGTCCTTATAGCAATCTCTGGCCTCTCAAACTATGTTCATATATAGCTTTAGGTCATTTGACTATCACATTGAAAACAGCTTATCCAATAAATATTTCTAATTGTCTTTTTAGCCTGTACTCTTCCTGGAAATAACTTGAGGTGAGATTTCAAAAGATAAAATTAATAAAAGTATACCTGAATCTACAGGAAAATCATGGGAAAGTAGGAATAAAGGATTGGTTTGTTTGTGTCAAGAATTCTAAATTCGTGCTTATCTCTTGTCTACTCTATTTCCTCAATTTGGAGGAAGTGAGACTGTAGCTACTACCATGATTTTGTGTGAGATTTCTGTCTGCAGTGGCTGATGTGCGAGAAGCTGTCTGTAACTCCTGTTCCATGTATATCCTCGAACTTTCCAACCTGAGACCCAGTGAGCCGGAAAATTGTTTCTAACTTAACAGGCTGGAGCAGATCTACTTTGCAGAAGTGGATCCATCTCATTAATGCTCACGCACCGTCTCAGCTGCTCCCTAAGGACAACCACACAGGAGTGGAGGCAGTTCTCTCCTGTAGACTTCAGGGAGGGACAGGGGAGGGAGGAGTAAGTGGGATGTCTGCGCTAATGTTACCGATCCTAGGGGATTTCTGCAAATGGAAATAACTGTGTGTCTCCTCCTCTGAGAACCACCTCTCACATCCGCTATGCTGTGTATCTGAATTGTAGATTCAACAGATTAAGAAACTGGCAAAGGTTATATTTTTCAACAATACTTAAATTAGCATTAGGTTCGATAGCAACTCCTAATAGAGTCCCGGGTTTCTTGTTTTCTATCATTTATGTTTGCTAAACCAGAAACTCAACACATTCTGCATGTGTCCCAACTCATGAATCTAATAAGAGTTCTTGTGATTTTAATTCTAGCATGTTTATTTTTCTCCTAACATCAATATTTCTCTTCAAAAAATAACTTTGGTTTACCTAAAATTTATCAGAATATTAAGGGATGTTGTTATTTTCTTCATGGGGAATACGCATTTTAAAAATAAAAGTAAGCATGGAGGAGATGCCAAAAGCAAGTGATGTAGCCAGGCATGGAGGCCTGTACCTAGAATCCCAGCACTCAAGAGGCCAGCCTTGGCTACATAGCAAGACTCTCTAAACGATGAGTGGTTATGGCCAGTGGCTCTATCAAGTAGTTATTGAGATACTGGAATCTGAAGCTGAGGAGAGAGGGTAGCACTACAGATGAACATGTATTTGGATATAGGATTCATAAAGGCTGTATTTAAGGGCAGGGATATCACTTTGTATACAGTCATTTGAGAGCCAGAGAAAATAGAGTTGAAAGCCCAAAGATAGGGATCAGAAGAAATGGGAAACATGGGGCTTGAGAGATGGCTCAGCAGTTAAGAGCACTGACTGCTCTTCCAGAGGACCCGGGTTCAACTCCAGCACCCACATGGCAGCTCACACCTGTCTGTAATTCCAGTTCCAGGGGATCTGGCACCCTCACACAGACATGCAGGAAAAACACCAATACACATAAAATAAAAATAAAGTTTAAAAAAAAAAATGGGCAACATAAAGGCCAAGCAAAAGAACAAATGCCTACCCCTAAGAAGAGAGAAGGGAACGAAGAAGGCACACCTCCAAAAGTCAGAGGAAAATGTTGTTTCACGTGAAAGCTTGGTCCTTAGGTACACTCAGAGAAGGGGTATCTGTATACCTACTGAGCAAACCAATGAAGCAAGCTTGAGGTTGTAAGCTCAGCTGATGGTGTTGCTATTCTGTCTGGTTGTGGTACTCTCCAATCAGAATAGAAAGTGAGCCAAAAGATGGAAATGGAAGGTACTCACTGTACCAGGCTTGTTCTTTTTTGGGTGGGGGGCCACCAACCAGCTCCCAAATCATAACACAGACTTCTTATCGGTTATGAATGCTCAGCCTCACTTAGGCTCACTTCTGGCTCGCTCTTTTAACTGAAATTCGCCTGTTTCTCTTTATCTACCTTTGGCCTTGGGGCTGTTTCCTTTCCTTTCCTTCTGTGTGTCTTCCTTTCACTGCTTCTCCTGTCTAGCTGGCAGCTGCCTGGCTTATTGGCCCAGGCATGTCCCTCCTCCTTCTCTTGTTCCTTCTCCAGCCTAGATTTCCTCTCCTATTTATTCTTTCTGCCCACCAGCCCCCCCCTTATCCTTTCTCTAACTAGCTATTGGCCGTTCAGCTCTTTATTACATCAATCAGACCCCTGAGGCAGGCAAAGTGAAACAAATACAACACATCTTTACATAATTAAGCACACATCCTTACATCGTTAAACAAACGCAGCATAAACAAGTGCAGCACACCTTTAACACAGTTAAAGTAACATTCTGCAGCGTAAATACATGTAACACATCTTTGCCTAGTTAAAATAATATCCACAACAACTCATCCAGTGTGAGGACTAACCAGGTGAGTGAGGCAAGGACAGACAGGAGAAATGAAGCACTTTCAAGACAATGACTGCAGGAATAGTTGGCACCATATCATGCATAAGGTCACAACGGCTTCAACTGCATTCACAAGACTGCATACCATCAAGCTAGCCAAAATCCCAGCATGGGTAGGGGATAGGCTCACCAACTCTCATCCCTAGGTGAATAACTATTGTTAACTGATGGGTTCTAGGGGATGTAGAAGGTGTTTTCCTCAAGGAAACAGCCCCTGATAGGTTGTCCATGTTCCAGTGGATGGCCCTACAACCATGCACATACTGGCATGATTAAGTGGACTCACTGGGTTTTAAATAGAATATATGAAGTTGGGAGGTCAAAGGTGAGGGGATATGGGAAGCACTGGAAGGGAGGAAAAGGGATGTGGATTTTTATCAAAATACATCCCATGCATGTATGCATTTTCAAACATAAATATTCAAAAAGAAAGAATGTAACCTAACCTGGGAATGAACAAAGTGAAAACAGGAGCGGAAAAGTTTATATTAAAAATGGCCTACCTATCCTTTACAAATAACTATATATATATATATATGTATATGTATATATATATATAGAGAGAGAGAGAGAGAGAGAGAGAATTTCTAAAAGTAAAATCATTATATCCAAGGCTACAAATGTTTTAAGTAATTGACTCATGGTGAAGTTGTTTTCAACAACACTGATGTCACTTAAACCAGACTGGCAAACTATATTGCCTGTATCACAGCCTCTGGCCATTTCCAACACAGCACACAAGGTCTGGTTAACAGTAAACAGTCCCTGCAAAACCCAGGAAGCTAACTCCTAGCCCTCCCTGACTCCCTTTCTTGATTCTTTCATTTTCATTCAGAATAAACTAACCTTTTCTACACTGACTCTGCTTTGATTCAAATCCTTTAAGTAGCTGTAAATTCTTCATTCAAAAAAACTGGAGCAAATTTTCAAATCATAATGCCCACAAAAAAATGAATTAAAACTGGTGAAAGACTTTGATGACGTAATTCAAAGTCATTCCCACCCTTTTGTTTCTGTACTCAATTTAAATCAGCATTTATCTGGGAGACCTAAGAGCCTTCCCAGGAGTCCTTATGTCCAAAGCTTATTCTGAAGTAGCAGGGGAGACAAGCAGAACAGAAATGAGACAGCCGTGGAATCAGGTATGCGTGCATTTCTGAAAAGATTTAGAAACTCAAAATAGTAGCACTCTTTAAATTGTTATGTCACCCCTACAAATGACTGACAGCTCTGTGGCTTGAGTAACTTCAAAGACATCTTATTCCCTTTCCAGTTCTTCTTTAACCTTCTCAATTTCTTCTTTTACCTTCTCAATTTCAGGACGACAGGAAGACCAAGACATCTTATGATCTAAATACTTTAAACAACCAGAGACTGAAGTCAGGAAAGACAGCTGGTCAGTAATTAGATTTTAGGGAAAGAATCATCATCTCCCAATCCAAGTTGGCTCCTGCCATCCCCACATTGGACAGTGCATGGACCGTAAAACACAGATGAAGATGTTTCTGAATGAACGGAGACAAAGCATCAGTAACTTCGGGTGATGCCAGGCAGGAAGATACACTTCTCTATGTTCTACTAACAAAGAAAAATTCATCTGTGAGGGTTGTGAATAGCTAACAGTTTCAAAGTATGTGGTCCTATAGGTTTAACTGTTATTGCTTTACATTTAGACTAGAGATGGAAGGGTGGGTAAACTTCTTGGAAATGCATATCTAATTATTCCTTTAAATCAGTGCAAAGAAAGGAACTGGAGGGTGGGGGATCCTAACTCTAAGATTTTTTTTTACCTCATGTTTATCAAAAATAATAAGCAGTCTACTGAAATTATCAACATGGGGGGTCCTAACTCTAAGATTTTTTTTCACCTCACATTTATTGAAATAACAAGCAATCTACTAAAATTACCAGCAAACTAGTTTTTAAAAGCTAAGCAACACGGGGAATAATAATCATGACAGTCACCAATTTTGGGGGGAGTTGAGACATGCAAAGCATCTTATACTGATAAGAAGAAAGCCCCTTTGCAAATGTAAAGTCTTGCTTCTTTCTAAAATGTGATGCTCTGTAGGGCCCAATGCTGCATAAGCAGAGCATATTCCATCGAGCAGGAAGGTAAATGTGGGGCCGCTGAGATGGCTCACCTGGTGAAGGCACTTGTAACAAGGCTGCTGACCTGAGTTCAGTCCTCTGGAACCAAATGGTGGAGGGAAAGAATTAAATCCAAAGTTGCCCTCTGCCCTGGCCTATACTCTCACCATGGTCAGTACACCACACACACACACACACACACAGACACACACACGAATAAGTGCAACTTTAAATGACCTTAGGTCCAGCTGAAGATGCAGCTGCAGTGGCACTTGAAGGCCTTAGCATCAATCCCAGCACTGAAAAAAACAAATGTTAAAGTCCCATAGGACAAACTCTAGTATGAGAGCATGTGTTGGAAAGATCCAAGTGAATTTTCAAAAATCAATTTAAAAAAAATGTTGGAGTACAACATATATCGACAAAGGTTTATCAAGGAGTTGTTTTAACACCCCTATGTACAAACAGCCAATTTTCACAGTCATTCAAGGAACTCATTAGATAAACTGGAATAATTAAATTCCCTCCTCTCTCGTCTCCCTTCCTGAAACTGAGAATAGAAAAGCCTATTAGCAGGTCCACCTTCAGGAAAGCAGGCTTGCTGACACCATGGCAACCGGCTATCACACAAAAGGGACCAAAGTTGAGAGTCTGAGAGAATCACTGCAACCCATCATCACTAATGGGGACAGCTCAGCATGGCAGCCGGGTAATATGGTCATCCCAGCCCACTAGAAGCATATTTCTTGGGTTATTAAACTATACAGCTGCAAAGAGAAACGTCTCTGGCTCCTTTTTTTAGAACTACTCTAAAGGAAATCTTATGTCTCCTGCAGGTGCTCTGTCTCTGGGTCTTCTTGCTCTTCACTGACTGACTCTTCCTTCCACTTTCCATGAGCAGATCTGAGTTTGTCCAAAAACCACTGTGAAGAGTTTCCTTTCCCAGTAATGAGCCCCACTGGGGATCTCTTACGTTAGCTCTTAGGAGATTTCACAATCCTCTTCCCCATGTCCTGAGAGGCAAGGTAGGACCAGGTGGTTTTTTCACCCATAATAGCATCCTATTTGGAGCTACTGATACCAGATCCAGCGGCCACTAAGAATTTAGAACATTTACAGAGAAATGTCTATTAAAGTGCAGATGTCCAAGGACAGTCTGAGAAAATGTAACACAGTATTTAAAAAAAAAATCATTCTGAAGACTTTGAGGTCATCTTTTCTAAAATGTCCTTACTAGATACTACATCATTGGATTATATTTATAAAATGCCTAAAATTATATTGGTCATTGAGATACTAAGAGTATATCTGGGACCATAGAAAAGACAACCTCCCTACACACACACACACACACACACACACACACACACACACACACGACTCCATAGGCTCTCAAATATAAAAATTCCAGTGCTAGGTATAGGTTACCTATTTTTGAGTTGTTGGTTAGTGATGCTCCATAGACCCCTTCAAACATTATAAGCTATTAGTGTTGCTCTTGGCTACTGTCCAGAACTTGGTGCTAAGACCCTGTTGGTGGACATATCCCCTACCTGAGTCACAGAACACAGAAAAATGAAATTGATCCCAACCTGGAAGCATCATTCCTACTGGCTAGCTTTCAGAGTTATGTAAGATTTTATGCATGCTGGACAGGGAGAAAAGTCATCACTAGTCTTACCTAACTGTGAATCCCTGCCAGCTACATTACCAATTTGCCTAAAAAGATTTGCCCACTGATGCAATAGTGGCATGAATATTATGCCAACCCCTTTATCATTGGATTTGGCCCCATTCCACAGAGTGGAACCTAGATATCTAGTAACAATTAACTATGGGAGGAAAAAACCTATGACTGGATATGTCATAGACCCTAGGGGAGAACCTAGTAGTATGAGTCTGTTAAATCAACGGTTCTCAACCTGTGGGTCAAACGACCCTTTCATGGTGATTTCCTAAGACTATCCTGCATATCAGATACTTGCATTACAATTCATAACAGTAGCAAAATTACAGTTATGAAGTAACAATGAACATAATTTTATGGTTGGGGATCATCACCACAAGAGGAACTGTATTAAAGGGTCACAGCATTAGGAGGGTTGAGAACCACTGTGTTAAATAGACATAGTCATAAACTGCCCCTTACATTCTTATCTTATACCCCCAGATTAGTAGAGCTCTCAGCCTTCACCAGAGAAGCTTCTTTTAGGCACAGTTGGTGACTAAGACAGAGACACATACACCCCCCCCCCCCACACACACACACACACCCGCAAGCAGTCAATACATGGAGAATAAAAGCCTGTGGAATCCTCAGCTCTAGATGGGACATCTGCAGCACACCTTTTCCCTAGAAGCTCAGGGATCATCAAGGAAGAGGGAACAAGGAGGAGCCAGAGGGAAAAGATGTGCCTAGAGAAACAGTATTTGATGGACGTGACAGCAGCGCTGCACCCGGGAATTCACAGTGGCTGAGACTGCATGCACAAGACTGTCGCAAGATCAAACCCACCAAAATCCCAGCAAGGATGGGGGAGGGGCTCAATAAGTCCCACCTCCCCATGGCTGCTGGGGAGGGACAGTCAGCTTTCCTTGGGGCTGTAGGCTCTGAGAGGATACCCATGCTCCAGCATCTAGACCCATTCACACAAGACAGCACTAAATGGACTCGGCGGGTATTAAAAAGAGTGAAGAAGAGAGACAGACATGGAGTAGGGAGGGACAGTTGTGGAATAAGGAAGGAACTGGAGGGAGGTAATGGTGACATGGACTGGCTCCACATACATTATATGCATGTATGAATATTATATATAATATTTTAAAAAAATACTTCCCTAACCGTTGATTATCTTACAAGTTTTTCATATCACCTAGTACAGATAATACATTCTGGGAGAAATTTTGATTTTCCTAAAAAAAAAAAAAAATATGATGAATGATAACTAGGGATTCCTCGGGCAGTTTCACATCTAGACACCTTCCAAATCAAACCAGTCCTAGAACTTACCATTGCACTGTGATTTTGGCGATATGATTCACTGAGGGGATCCACACAAACTCCGACAGGAGAGTTTCTGAAGGGAGTCAGGCTACTGCCTCTCAGCTCTCCCAAAGGAAGACAGCAATGGCCAACCTTCTGGTAGGACCTCAGTCATTCAAAGATTCAGCTCAACAGCCCCAAGAGCCCTTCAGCTCATCATCACTGATTGTCATACATAATGGCCAATCCCGACAACCCATGTAATTGGATAAGAGACCAGTGAAGCACACTGTAGGGATGTCCGTAATGACGCTTCAGGAGACAATTAGGTCTTGAGGGCTAGGATACAAAGAACGGACTGAATCCTTGGTGGGCTCACAATATGATGGCATCATTAGAAAGCGATGAAAGGTAGGGAGTGGAGCCTAGTTGGAGGAAGTGGGTTAGTGCAGCCTAAGTGCTGAAGGCTCCATCTTGCCCGGCTCCTGCTGGTATTGTTCCTTTTGCTTCCCAGCTGCCAAGACGTGAGCTACACTACTCTGACACACCCTCCACCATGACGGACTGATGTCTCTGAAACCATAAACCACATCAAATCCTCCCTCTCTGGGATTGCTTCAGTCAGGTGTTCTAGTCACAATGATGATCAGGTAACTGAGAGAGCCTACCTCAGTTCTAAGCAGGTGGAGCGATTATGTGAAGGAACGTGATTCCTCTGCTTGGATGAGGTAACGGGAAGGAGAGAAGAGAGAACATGGAAGAGGGTGTTTTGCTTGTACTACATATATGTTAGAATCACATTTATTAAGCAATATCAATAAATATGGAAAACACATTCTAATAAAACAACAATAGTAAAAATTAATGAGAGAGCCGGGCGTTGGTGGCGCACGCCTTCAATCCCAGCACTCGGGAGGCAGAGCCAGGCGGATCTCTGTGAGTTCGAGACCAGCCTGGGCTACCAAGTGAGCTCCAGGAGAGGCGCAAAGCTACACAGAGAAACCCTGTCTCGAAAAACCAAAAAAAAAAAAAAATTAATGAGAGAAAAATATTCAAACTAAGAACATAGGTTTTAGGGTACGGCAACAAAACCAGACAGGAGACAAAGAAGTGAGAGGCGCTGCCTCTCCCCCGTTGCTATGGAAAGACTTCCCTCTTCCCCCAGAGACAAGAAGCCACTTGAGATTCTATGAGAGTAATTTTCGTAAATGACTACAGTAAACAGGATACCTTAGTTACGTTTCTAGTGCTGTTATAAAACACCCTGACCAAGGCAACTTACAAAAGAAAGTATTTAACAGGGATTATGGTTCCAGAATTTTATGTGACAAGCGAACCAATGCATGCTTCCTGTGACCATCTCAGGAAGCTACCGCACCTGGACTTGTGAAAATGCAGAGCCTTCTTTCTTTCTTTTGTTATTTCCTTGACAGCTTTTAAATGTTGATGGAACTTGAACTATTGTTACCAAACATCTGGACAGATCCTCCTCTCTCATGGCAAAACCATCACAGTCTAGTGCCAGTCACATCCTTTTCGTCTCCTAAAATCCGAAAGAGAAGTCCCCTCCTAACACGTGCTGGCTAATCACCAGTATCTTCAGAATGTCCAGTGAGAAGTCTAGACTTGCATAAGTGACACCACCCCAACGCTGACCCCCACAAGGGACATCCAAAGTGAGTGACATGGAGTTTTCAACACCACCACCACTTCCTCCCATACCCATCCCAGGGGAAAGAGGCCTAATACTCTATTTAGTCATTGTCTTTCTTCTGGTGGACAGGCAGGGATGGGGCTCTCTCTCCTTCCAAACTGTTACCATCAGCTCACAAGAGAATAGGTTTCAACCTGTAATTCACATCAAGCCTCAACACGGAAATGTACCTTACAGTGATCACCAAGCCAAGCCCTCCAAGTTCAGACTCTCAATGATTTCTCACAGATAAAATTGTTTTTTAAATCACACTGCACAGTAAAGGTTCAGCAAGCCAGAAGAAATAAGCAACTTGAGTTAAAAACAGTAAAGTGAACCAGGCATAGTGGCATGGACCTACAGTCCCAGCGTTTGGAGCCTGAGGCAAAGCAGACTGCCAGGAGCTGAATGCCGACCCAGGATGCATGGCAGAAACAGCAGTCAACAATGAGAAATCATCAAAGACCCGCAAATGCTGAAACATTTGGGATTCTATAAAACGTAAAATCAGCATTTTAACATTTCAAAGAAATAAACAAGAGACTTTCAAATGTGAGTAGGCATTTCTGAAAGGGGACCAAATACAGCTTCTAGAAACGAAATTGTCTTTAGGTTAAGCAATGGGTTAGGTATGGCTGATGAGGGAATCGATGGGGTAGAATTCAAAGCTTTACAGTATCACCCAGATGCCACTGTAGAAAACTGGATTCATGAATGAATATGAGGAAAAAGTAAAAGAATGTTGTAAACAACCCAGAAGAAAATAACTGAGAGAATGGGGAGGGTCAGCACTGAAGACAGAATACTTGAGAACGTTCTAATACTGATGATAGATTTCAATACTCAGATCACTAAGCCCAAGCAGGATGCTAACAGACATATAATCTTCAACCTTCAAAACACCCAAGTAGGAAAAAGTCCTTTAAAAACTGTTGCAGAGAAAGAGCAAATATCTCCAAAATTTTACAGCTCGACTAACAATTTCTTACAGGATAAAGAAACCCAAGTTCGACAGGATGTCTTAAAAATACTGAAAAAAAAATCTGCCCATCTACAACTGTACAGAGAGAGTGGAGTTGGTACACAGTAAAGAAGTTGCAATTGGCATTAAAATACCGAGCCCCACCCCCTGCTCAGGTATGTGCCACAGAGCCATGTGATTGTCCCTTTCCTGGGATGTCCCCTCATCTAGCAACTCGTGGCACAGAGGTGAGTCCCAGGACCATCAGGCACCTGCTCATGCTCTCTGGGTCCCCCTATTCCCTAGTCCTTTCATCTGCCAACCATCCCTCCACAGCTGCTACTTGTCTCTTCCTCTTATCAAAGTCTTCAGCCCAGTGGGGAGATGGCAGACTTTCTATAGTGCTGATCTTGGAGGAGTTGTGCCTCCAGGCTAGGACTGAGCACCGAGTCAGGCCCCTTGAGAGATACCTTTCAAACGCCACTGGGGGTCACTGCAGCCTCTGCGTATTTCACCTGAAGTTGATAAAGGGCAGGCAGGGGTCAGCAAGGCAGCAGTGGACTCCTTGGGTCAGGTCACCCACCTAAGACATTCCCACACTAGAAATATCTAAATGAGGTACACTCTACCTATAAATTAAATCAGTATTTACAGTCTTCCCACAAAGAAAGGTAAGATCCAGACAGCTTAGAAGCAAGCTCTCCTGTGTATTTAAGGAGGTGATAAAACCACACTTATGTCACTTCAAAAAGAGAACAGGAAGTATACCCCTATTCATTTTATGAGCTGTATATCAATGGAATGCCCAGACTAGACATGAATACTATAAGAAAGTTATTCCAGGTCACCTATGAGCATGAGAACAAAAACCTTAAGCAAATCATCAATAACATGAATTAAGAGAAGTACAGATATGACAATTCGCTGTGGTCAAATTGAATTTATTCAGAGGAATACAACAGGCTCGATTTGAATTACAGGTGAATGTAATGTAGGCTACTGGTAATGTGACTTTCCAATAATCATAGATTCAGAAATGGCAGGATCATCTAATAGATGCAGGATAAGCACCAATAAAATTCAGTAACCATTACAGATTTTCTTAAATGTCTTACCAAAATTAGAACATGAAGAAACCCACTGAACTGATGAAGTTAATCTACTAAGAGAAAGAAAGAAAGAAAGAAAGAAAGAAAGAAAGAAAGAAAGAAAGA
>CABHPH010160102.1:0-26701 GCA_902168325.1 Peromyscus nudipes | reverse complement strand
TGAGGAGTGAAGTACTACAGATAATTTGGAAGAGAATCTAGGAGCATCTGTTTATGACTCCAAAGTAGGCGAGACCTCTTGATGCAAGCCATGAAGGAGTATTACATTTTTCTAAAATCTTCCTTATAAAAAAAACTTTCCTTAAAAAAAAACTTCATTTATCAAAGACTAAGATCACAGGCTGCAAACTGAAAGACATTTTCAATACACAGAATAATACAAAATAGCAATGTCCATGATAAAATAAGGATAAAAAAGTTCTATGAAGTATACAAAAGGTAAGTATAGGAATTGAAGAGGGGTAGAGAATGATTATCCTTTTTAACAGAGACACTAATAAAATCAGAAAATTATTTCATACACATATTATGAAAGATTTATATATATGCATAATACGTCACAGGGACTGTTACATACTGCTAGGATGATTATAAACTGAAACAATTACTTTGGAAAATATCCTGGTATCCCTCATGAATCAGCCATTTACAAGTCTCCTGCTGTATAGTCTTAGTCCAAAAATGAAGTGTAAAGAGAAACACTTGCTGACACACTGCTGAGGTCATACTCAAGAATGATCCCAGCAGCACTATTCACGTTTGAAAAGTGAGGCAACTTGATATGAAGAGTATAATGAACATGCGCATATTCATATATTCACACAGGGGTGAAGAGGAAGGTCACCTATACCTATCTGCATGATGTCCTGTGTGTGAAAGAACAGGATACAACACAACACAGACAACAGTTATCCTATAAAGTTTAAAAGCAGGCAAAACTCATCACAGTACATGGATTTAAGGTAAGACGTAAAGGCGAAACAAGGAATGGACAATCAAGACTGTCTGGAGCATGGTCCCAGGCCTGGACACAGAAGGGATGTGTTCAGCAAGGGCACAGAGAAGGATTCAGAAAGCATGCACAGTGTTCTTCTGTCTCAGCGGCAGCAGAAAGTAAACACGGGAGCTGGCCTTCTTTCTACTGCCGTGCTTTAGAACATAGACATGAAAACGCTCTCTGTGCCTTACATTATTGACGTAAAAAGAAATTCAGGGGTGAGTGTAGCGGTGGTGGTGCACGCCTTTAATCCCAGCACTCAGTAGGTAGAGGCAGATGAATCTCTGAGTTCGAGGCCAGCCTGGTCTGCAGGTCCAGTTCCAGGACAACCAGGGCTACACAGAGAAACCCTGTCTCAAGAAAAAAAAAAAAATAGGTTGGCCCAGGAGCAACCATTGGAGAGAGAGGCAGCTTCCTGTTATATTATCCTGGGACAGGGCTGGTGGTGGCCCCCACGAGAGGTACAAATTAGTAGCCCTTTCACAAGCTGTTCCCTTCTGACTCATGCTCGGTACTGATCTCTAATTCCATAGCAACGGGAGCATGCATTCCACACAGATTCGTTGTGAAGGAAGCCATTTTGCAAATTACTTGTGGTAAAATGAAGGTGATGTCACTTGACTGACATCACTGTTACCCGTGGAGCCAGCAAGCCTTTGCTGAAATATCCCAGGTTGTCAGTTTTCTTCCACTTGGCTCCTCCTAGGAGCTCAGCTAAAGCTGATGCTGAAGAGAGATCTGGTCATCAGTGGCATGCTTGGCTTAAAACATTGAAATCAAGAGACTTCTCTGGGGGGAACACGAAACCTAGACAAGCCCTTTCCAGCAGTTTGATCTTCACCAGAGAACCTTCTGTGTTTCCACAGGATTCATCTGAGGAACCGGATGGCTCGCCGGGATCTGTTTCCTTCCTCTCTAGAAAGCTGCAGGGGGAATGGAAAACAACACATTCCTAATTCTGCAGTGAGAAAGATGCATGTGGGAACACACCTAGCCTGAAAGCAGGCTTCATTCTTCATTTCCTTGAGGGCCGTTGTCTATCTGTTTGTTGGTTTCCCACTTTTAACCAACACCCTTGTTGACAATTTACAAACAAATCATTTTGCCTAACTTTCTTCCCTTTAATTGCAGTCAAAACAATTACTGGGAACAATAACCATGTTACTGTGTATACAAGTTAAAAATATAACAGAAGCTTTTGACTGACATTGAGTAAGAACGGATGCCACACGGTGGCAGAACATTTAGCTAGCATGCATGGGATCCAGGGCTCAACACCCAAGGCCTGCAATGACCACGATATTGGGAAATATAATCACAAAACAGTGTGAAGTTTTTGCCCTGTGCTTGTGCCTTGGTAAAAACACAGGCTGACCCCATGGTTTTTGTGGCCATTCATAGTGAATGCAGCACCTTCAATGCAGAAACCTAAAACTACAGATCCCTTATGAGTCTAGATGGGCACAGGATATATGGTCACACCACCCATCTCTCCTCTCTCAGGAGGCCCAGCCCAGACAGGACTCCAGCCTGAAGGAAGGCTGATATCAGCATCTCTCCTTTCATTAGCTGACGCTTCTCCCAGCCTCTGCCAGTGTCCCCTCTTGGTGTTGAGCACTTTCTCCAGCATAGAAGAGAGGGAGGGGAGGGCAGGAAGGTGGGCAAGAAACTTCGCTCCTGGTTCCACTACTATAAGTTGGCTTCATACTCTTGGGCTGGCCATGGCACAAAGCCAACGGTTTCTCTTTCTTCCACTTTAATGGATGTGTTTGGCCATCCTCCTCATCAGTGCAGATCTTTTCCCAGCAGTCCTCTGGACACATATCCATATCCATTGCTGTTCGTTTTACACAAGGTCTTACTGTGTAGCCCTGGTTGGCCTGGAACTCACGATGTAGAGCAGACTGGCCTTGAACTATGCCTGCCTCTGGGATTAAAGGTATGCCTTGCATATGTTTGTCAAGGCTCCTAGTCACACCTTCATTTTTTTTCTGTTGAGCTATTTAGCCCCTCCAGATACCTCCTTGCTCAAGACCTAAGGTGACTCAATGCTACATCTTACAGCCAGATGTCATCCAGAAGACTCATGACAAATTCTGAGAAGCCTGATCCATACCATGCAGCTCTCTCCAGCACACCACTGCCCAGCCAGTCTCTGGAAAGTGCCAGCCTTCAGTGCATGCTCAGCCATATCTGAGAGGTACATATTAGGATCCTCCTGAGAGCCCTCCTGCAAAGCCTGAAGACCAGGCAGCCTTAATCTTCCCCTTCCCTGGTGGGTGTGGGAGACATGCAGGACACTGTAGTTATTTCTATAAAAACCTTGCCACTACGGACTGCCTACATCTTATGCCTTCCATGTGGTGCGACATTCAGAAGTCATCTAACTAGTCACAAATCTCACAGCAGAGTATAGTGGCTCTTAAAACTTTAGTATTTCAGACACAAGTTTCACTTAATGCCCTGTTCTGCCAAGTAAACAGCAAGGCCACTGGGTCTTCCTAGTCAAGGTGACTGGGCAAACTGCATAAGAAAGGGAATGACAGAGTGAGGTATTCTCCAAGCAGGAACTGGCCTGCACAACAACAGTTCAAAGAACAGTGTCGTCCCTGTCAAGGAAGAAGCAAGTTCACACAAACAAAGGAGCTTTCACGGTAGATGTGAGACTCGGGAGGAAAAACTCTCACCATAGTGGAATACGAAGATGAATAAATAAATGATAAATAAGCTATGTGCCATATAGTCTGTGGTCCTATTTTATCATTCTTAAATGAAGTGGTCCAATCTACTCTGATTTCATAAATGTATGCGTTCCTGAGACAGACAGATAAATTTTAAGTACTAATGACAAAAAGAGAAAGAATCATTCATATAGAGAGAGAGCAGTTGTTCTATGCTGGGTCCTAGAGGAAAGAAAACCAGGAAGACATTCCTTGCTCTTAGCTGACTCATTTCTTGGATGGGGTGAACAGGGCTTCTGAGAGAAGACCTGGAAGTAGCCTGGGATAACCATCAATGTGCAGCAGAGGGGCCATATTAGAAAAGTCATTCCTGCCACAGAGTACAGCACAAGCTGAAGAAGCAGGCTAGGACAACTGGAGAGGGGGTCGCCGGGGTCTCCCCAGGAGATCAGATCTCATCTTTTGCAATGGGTAACCACAGCACATTTTAAAGAAGAAAAAAGAGAGACTTATTTTGGGAGAGTCACCTCGTTGGCCGGTTAGAGAACGACACATGAGATTTGAAACTGGAAGTAGGAATGCCAAATGAAGACCACAGCTAGTTTGGGTAGAAATACAGATGCTTAAAAAGTGGACCAGTTGAAAACTTGTTCATGGAGTTAATCCATAATGAAGACTACGGTAATTAGAATGTGGGCAAAAATGCTAAGACACGGAAAAACAAAACACAAGGCTTTAAAACTATGGAGATTCCTATCTGTCACACAAATCTCTCAGTTTGTGGATGGGGTGAGGTAGGGGTCAAATCTAAACTCTTCATTGTTAGATACAAAAAGGTTTAGAGAAACCCAGCCATGCCAGTCATTTCCCTGCTGTGCATATCTGCTTCCCTTTAGAAGAGCAGTTCTATACTTTCAACAGAGACCTCATGGCGAGAAAAAAAATTCTTTTTTCTGTCCAAATGATTATCTAACAGGCCTTATAAGCACTCTATCTCAGGGCTTGTCTCCAAATCCAAGGCTATCTCAGATCCAGGCTGAAGAGTGAGCTCGGATATCTGCAACCCAGACCTTCCACATTGGGTCCAGGGAAATCTCTGCAATAGTATCATTTCCCAGGTAGGGGAAAGACAGAAGCTAAAACTCAGCCGCATTCAGACTTCCTACCTCCTAAGTCACCAGACACATCCTCACTGCAGAAGAGACTGGGAAATTCAGTCCCTAGCCACTTGGGCTGTAATTCCAGCTGGAATTCATCACCACCGCCCTTCATCTCCTGTAACACGTGTACGTTCACATTCCGGCATCTCTGAAGGACTCACCTTATGGTCACTGAGCCTAGACTGAAGTTGCACATTTCCAGAGTTGATTCTCATCTCCTCCCTCCTAATCTAGTAGCACGGCCCCCATGAATGACTTTACGTAAATGTGCTACTTGGGATAGTTGTTAAACCACCCTTAGTATGACTCTAGACCACAAATCAACCTGAGTGACTTCAGGGGGAGCTGCCTTTCTCCAATCCCCACCAGTGTGACAGGCTCCAGCTACTTTTGTTCAGTGAGTGGGTGGGTGGCTTTTTTTCATGTCCCTGTCATCAAAGAGCAGCCCCTTGGTGTCTCACCCTTGTTTGTGGCTTCTGTTCAGGCTCCTTATTCTTAAATGGCTTTTGTTTCGTACATATGATGGATATTGCCATAATAATATCTTAAGTATTATGTTATGGTAAAAGCTAAAAGAGAATTCATATAGGCAGGTGTGGAAACATCCACTGGAAGTTTCATAAGATGAAGAAAATAATATTCTTTTAAACTCTGCTCAGTGAAAGAATTACATGAAATTGGAATGAGCTCTTTGAGAGCTAATACATATATGGACAAATCTCTAACGGGCATTCCTGAACCATAAACTGCCTTCTATGGTGTGTCGAGGGACAGGTCAGAGTTCATTGCCAGGTGTTTACTGTGTGGAGCTATGGAAAGTGACACAGAGTAATCCCAGACCTTGCAGTCATGAGGGCCAACAGCTCTCCATCCCCACATCCCCTCCAAAATTAACTGAACACAAATATAAACTATGACCTAGAATGGTTCCTAAACTTTCATTCTGTTTATGGCAGCCACACATCTCAGCATGGTCTGCGGATGGGTTGGCATGGGAGGTCTTGAGGGATGCAGTAATGGAGGTGCAGAGATGGACGTGAGAGTGAAGAGGTGGGTATGGCTGGTAGAATGCATGCAGGTAGGGACTGTGGAGAACACTGTTTCTGGCAGGGACCATTCTGTGTATAACAGTGATGGTAACTAAACAGAATACACACCAGAAGGCAGATTTAGATTCTGGGTGAGATGTAGAGAAAAATCTTGATTATTTGGGAACAGACTATACTGGGGGTATCTCCAGAAATGGGGCCAGGAAATGAACACTATAAAGAAACTCTTTTCTTTACACTTTAAAGAACAATCAATTGGGATGTATGGAGGAAAAGCGGGATATTTGAAGCTACCATAACAACATGCCAAATTTACCTGACTGAAAAATTAATAAAACTGAAAATATCTCAAGTGTGTTATGTAATATACATCGGATTATTCCCAAACCCTCTAGCAACCCTATGCAATGAGTCAAATCTAACAGAAATGACTAGATGAGGTCGAGAGCCTTGAAGAGATTTGCCAAGGGCACTGATGTGGGATTCCAGCTCCAATTTGCTCCCACCTTCCGAAGGGTTCTTGGGTGGAGGAGAGAGGAATGGGAAATATTAGGTAGAAAGATAGACCTAGATGATGAGAAAGACAGAGTCACAGGATAGCTTCAGGAGGGCCCTGGGTCATACCCAGCCGCCCAGAGCTTTATTCAAAAGGATTTTTTATAATATGCCAAGGAGAGAAACAAAAGACCTCCGCCTTGCAAGATCAAAGCACACCCTACAGCCAACTGTAGACCCTTCCAAACACCTGGTAAATACTCCCCTGGCCAAATCATCCCATTATGCAGCCCTGCTGGGTAAAGCAAGCTCAGATTCTCTGACCCTCCCCACACCGGGAGGCCTCATGACTACCCTCACAGTTGCCAGCCCGCAGCAGCAACACGGCAAATGCTGGTGGGTGACTGACACACTCCAGCTGCCTCGTGCGGTAGCATGCCTGCTTTGAACCTAAGTCACGGCCTTTCTACTCGCCTGGCAGACAGCTGTGGCTTTCGAACTGCTGTGTCTCTCTTGGGGACCAGCATGTCACCTACCATTGATTCCTATCTCATTTCTTGGTTCTGACCCTCCTTCTTTTCCCTTTCTCCTGGCATTCTGTGGTGCCACAGCCTTTTCCTGATCCACTGTAACTTCTAAAACCACTTACAAGTCGGGGAATTAGCGCAGTCAAAATCAAAGAAATAAAACAAGAAAATTACAAAGCCCCACAAAACATCAAAAACAAAACACAATTTGGACTTTACACAAACATGTGCAAACAGGGAAAGTCATATCAGCTTAAGTTTTCCAGATGAAATAAAATCAAATTGTTTGATAGTTTTCCCCAGAAAGTAAATCACACAAAGATTCTACTAGTATAACTCTTTAGGATGAGAGTGATATCACAATATGGCTGAAATATTTATTACTCTGTGTGTGTGTGTGTGTGTGTGTGTGTGTGTGGTGGTGGTGGTGGTGGTGGTGGTGGTGGTGGTGGTGGTGGTGGTGGTGGTGGTGGTGGTGGTGGTGGTGGTCAGAGGACATCTTCCAGGAGTCAGTCTCTCCTAGCATGTGGATCCCAGGAATCAAATTCAGGTTCAGGCTGGGCAGCAGGCACCTTCACCCCCTGAGCATCTTGCAGGCCCTGTTTTTATTTTATTTTGCCAATTTAGAGTATCCTATTTCTTTTCCTGCTACGTTTATGCCTTTTGGGCAGAGTATTTTCTCAGTTGTAGTGGCCACTGCTATCCTGCTTCAAAATATCTTACATTTTTTCATTCCAGATTTTAACTTGGGAGCATCGTATTTCCCAGAGCAAAGCACTATGATGTAGTAAATGCTTTTACAACTTACTGTTATAGAATATAAAAAAGATTTTAATCTGCTTTGTGGGGGAAATAGCAGAATGCCTTGCATAAATATGAGCACTCGTAAACAACCCTGTGGCTCACGTGATTGTGGTCAGAAGAATGCCTATTTCTGTTTACAAGATAACTCTTGCCATGAGACGAAAACAGTGCGGCTGTACTCACTTATCTAGCCAGCCCTTTTCTTCTTTTTTAGAGAGAAGACTAAGGGAGGGTTGATTTCAGTTTTTGCACATAAGGTGAACCTTAACTTTATGGAACATTTTTAGATACACAAAGAATATAACCATATATATTTGAAAAGGCGAAAGAGTCATGCCTTTTAGGATTTTTCAACAGGATGGGAAGGATTATCTACTTACTTCTCTAGGCACAGCTCAAGCACAATGCTGAATGCACACAAAACGCTTCTGGGTACGATAGTGATGGTGATAGAGAAAATACTGAAAGTCAGGGAGCCATGGCGTCTCTGATGATGCAACTCTATTCTTAAAGTCTCCGCAAAAGGAAACACGGATACTACTTCTGATACCCACTGATAACTAAAACTGTCAATGACAGAACGGCATCGTAAGTGGGTCATCTGCAAAGGCAACAGCTTTCCCGGAACTGGAAATGAAGCTACATAGGAACCGACGAAAGGAGAAACATAAATTACATATTTCAGGCTCACAATACAGTGTGTGTGTGTGTCTGATGTTGTATGTATGTATGTTTTCATGTATGTGAACACATGTAGAGGCCAGAGTTCAAAGGTCAATGTCAGGTGTCTTCCTTCCTCAACCATGTTCCACCTTATTTTCTGAGACATGGTCTCTCACTGAACCTCACTAATCCAGCTAGTCTGGCTGACCAATAAGCTCTGAGGTCTCCCTGTCTCTACCTCGCCAGTCCTTGGATTACAGATGGGCACTACAGCAACTGACTTTCCTGGGTGCTGGGGATCCGAACTTGGATCCACATGTTTGCACAGTAAGAACTTTATTAACTGAGCCGTCTCCTCAGACTACTTCACAGGACAGCTTTAAGACATTTGGAATTGAGTTACAATTTCATTTAGTAAATCAAAGATTCCCAATCTCTTCCCATGAGAAAGGATAAATGTTAATAAAATAGTAGATAGAAACCACTGAATTTAAATGCACAGAAAACAACCACACGTGTTTAAGATCACTGCCGTAGGCTCAGAGGCTGTAGTGAATACATACAGTACAGATCCCCCTTTCAGAAAAAAAGATGTCACCACCCTGCCTGTTGATGAGCCCAGAGAGTGAGCAGTTACTCATCCTGAGTGCCTCTCAAAAACCGCCTCCACCCCGGAGCCCTGGAGCACTGCCTTGTCCAAATTATATACCTCCTCTCCGGTGGAAGCCTGAATGGAATTACTGGCTACGGGTCTCCTGCTCCCTGCTGGATTGGCCAACGCCTCTGTTGGAACTGCCTTGCAATTCAACTCTGCGCTCATTCCCCAGAAAAAGTCCTGTAGGGGAATCTCCAGCTCAGAGCCTATTTCCAGGGACTCACTTGACCACCACAGCAAGCCAAAAGTGAACCGGTTTCTAGAAGAGGTTTTTACACAGCAATCAAGAAAACATTTCCCTGTTTACATTCAAAAATGACAAAGAAAATATTTTCAGAGAGTCAAAGTTGAGTAACAAGCACGGTGAGAATGCAGAAGAAGAAAACACTGCACCTCTGTATCTCTTTAAACCTCGGCATGGATGTTGTGCTGAAACTCTAGACAGCTAAGCGTCAAGTTTATCTCACAGACCTGGAAAAGTCCCAGCTTCTTGAGCTGATTATATTCTGTCCGAAATACTGCCAGCCAGGGAAGCCTGGGGCACATGCAGAAGTCTCCAGAGATTAACCTGTCAGGATGCACATGGGTAAGGGGAAACCCAGCCCAAAAGGGTTGTAAAATGGCAAAGAAAGTGGGGACCTTCACTGAAAACTATCCATTTTGGGGAGGCTTGTCCAGTCAATTTTTAATAGGGATGAGAACATACACCTGAGTCTTATTTCAGAATGCTATATTTCTTTCTAAAGTACAATATTCCTTATGAAACTATAGTTCCATCTCAGATTAGTTTTTCTCCCTAGGCCTGCCAAATATGGAAATGTATTCCTTCTTCTGGTGTGATGTATCTGCATTTCCCTATTTACAATCTCAGTTTCCACCTTCCATCTCTCTTCACTCCATCAACACAAGGCCCTGCTGCATCTCATCTTTCCCTTCCTGCCTCTCACTCCCACATCCCCCAAGAAAACAAGGTTCTTCCACAACTTCTTATCCATAGAACAGGATTCTAACTGTTGGCTGGTGAGAAGCTTCATAGAGGGTCCATCTCCTCTGGACCTGATTCACTTTCCAGGGGTAGGCATTTTATTTGGGAGAACCAATTAAGAATTGATCTGGAGTAGTTTCTCTCTGTCTCTCTCTGTGTCTCTCTCTCTCTCTGTCTCTCTCTGTCTCTCTCTCTCTCTGTGTCTCTCTCTGTCTCTCTCTTTCTCTGTGTCTGTCTGTCTGTCTGTCTGTCTGTCTGTCTCTCTCTCTCTCTCTCTCTCTGCTTCTCTATATTTATCAACCCCTAGTTTTATCTGTCATGAAGGGGTTTGTAAATCCTGGGGCTAGGACTGCCCCTGAAGGTGTCACAGTAGCAAATTCAACGGTTTTGACTTCAGTCACCAGAGCAGCACCTGCCAGTGAGTCAATGATCCTAGTTCTGACTCAACTTCCTAATCACTCGAATGAGTCTAATGTCTCCAAGCATAGGACAGTGAGGGAAAGTACCGGCTAAACTAATATGAGCACTGCTGTTTAGAGCGGGCCTGCCATAGAACAGTGGTCACTTGATGAAGGAGACCTGTTATCCTTACTTGACACACTGACGAGATGACTCACTTGGATGCCAGATGGACCTAGAGACTCACATCTAACCATGAAGAAGTCCTGGAAAGAAGCTGTTCTGCAGAGGCTGACTGACTGATCAGAACAGCAGTGTTGTGGAGAGACTGGAACGCTGCAGGTCCAAAGGCTAACCACCTTATCTTGGGTTAGCTTTATCTTAAAACAGCCCTCCCTGGTCCCTCTCTGTGTCAGAAGGAACATCCGGTAACTAACAGATAAAAAACCTTTGGAATCTATTGACTTAGCAGACCCCCAGCTTCCACCAACTCCAAAGCTAAGAGCGTCATCATAGAAAAGCTGCCTGCATCTTTAGACATACCTCAACTGGATTTTAAACTTGCCTTGAGTTTTGTCTTTCTCTGTTCTGGGAAACTATGAAACTGCTTCCATGTTGGAACATGGATCTGGGATCAATGAAATCTGTGTTCCCATGCCACGGTCACTCAAAACGGCTCAAGAAAAAAAGCATCTCTTATTTCCTTTAAGATGAGAGCTGTGTTTTTGTTTTGTTTTTGCATTGACATAGTAAACACAGTACAGAAGGGAAAACAGCATAACCTTAGAGAGGGTCCTGGCTCTGTCTCAGATGCTTACAGGATGACGTGCTTTGGGTTTTCTCCCATACATGTCCTGGCTCAACTCAAACCTATGGACCACTGTTTAAACTGGAATCTCAGATCAGGACCTCGAAGAAATTTTTGGCAGGCTAACTGGACTCTTTGTCCCTCTTTCCAACGAGGCCACACTGAATAAACTTCCTTTCTTTGCTTTCCACTTTTAATGGGGCTCTTTAAATTGAATTACTGAGAATGAATGGCCAGACCTGACTTGGGGCGCCAGTTGTGACCCCTATGTTCAAAAATATGTTCAGAGTGTAGGCAGCAGAAAGGTCAAGTGAAGTAAAAGTGGAACACATGCCCACTGGATGGAGCCACATAGAAAGCGCATGGCCTAGCTAGAGTATTTCTAAAACGCGGTTTATTGGAGGCAGATTCCCCACATATATGTGTATATACAGTAGTGTGTATGGAAATGAAGAAGAGGGGACAGAAACAGTAATCTTCTCATCAGTCTTCACAGAAAAGGAGAGACAGTTATGGAGGAACTTACAAGATTTTTGATCCTGTGGGATGGAATTAGAAGATATTTATAGAAGCAGCTGAAGATATGGACAAAATGAATTATAGACAGGTCTAAGAGAGGTAAGATCAGAGAGTGGCTGGAAGAGAGAGGGATAATGTCTAGGAAAAGATGTCAGAACAAGCGAGAATAGGGGTACACACAGGGGAATAGACACTGGTGTTTCACTCGTGAAAGCCAGGATTCCCCCCTAAAATAAAGCTTACTTTTAGTGGTACCTCAGTAAAGCCCTAAGTGAATATGTGTTGTTGACATGGGCCTGGCCATGTCAAGGATTCCAATGTCTCAAACCTACAGGAGTAGCAAAGCCTTCCCTGGGTGAGGCTCAGAGGGATGGCAAAGCCTTCCTCGGGTCCAAGGGCGAATGCTGACAGTGTGGGCGGAAAAACTTCCCCCACAGCTTTCTCCCCTCAGGTGTTTACGTCCTAAATACTGCTCCCTTACAGAGACTGCTCCTATTGAGATTAGCTGAGCCTGTCTCTTTGTTCAGCTGTTTATAAAACATGTATATGTAAAGCTGAACCTTGTTCAGCTGTATAGAACACAAAGAACCCTGCCGCCTTGCTTCTCTGTATGTAATAACTCTGCCTCCTTGTTCAACTACATGCAACCACTCGACCTTTCTGTTCAACTGTGTATAATAAACACACAGAGCTTCTGGGGTGCTGCGGCTTCTCCACCCAAGAGCCTAGACGACCTGATCTCAGCTTCTTTGTGTCCAGGCCTCTGTCCTTTCTCCGTTCCCTCACTGCTCCAGCTGGGTCGATACCTGCAGCTACGCAAGAACGAACGTGGCACCTTGGCTATTTGTAGATCACTTATCCATAGATCATGCTACAGTTTCAACTACAGCCCCTGTACGTCATGTGATAAAACTGCTCAGCCAGGTCAACAGCAGTACTAGGACCAAGGAGGGGGTGCCATGAAACAATCTCCAACTCCTGAGCAGTCTGACAAGGGCTGCTCCCAGGAAGGTGTCCCAGAGCATCACACCGAAAAAGCAGTGAGCCCAGGCTATGCTGTTAGAAGAGACTAAGACTCAGGTGCTCTGCAGTCAGCCCACTTTGGCAGATGAGCCTCTGGCTATGATAAGTAGGCAGCAAGCACACCATGGCCCTGTAGTGGCACAATGCAGCAGTTGGTACCCACTGACTGTAGGAAACTCCTGAATGCTTATTAGAGGTAATACGGTAAATGTTTTAGATTTGAGGGGCATCTGGGCTCTGTACATTTTTTTAAAATTGGCTTAAGGAGCCGGAGAGATGGTTCAGTGGTTAAGAGAACTTGTTGCTCTTGCAGAGGACCTGGATTCAATTTCCAGCACCCACACAATGGCTCCTTCTAGTTCTAGAGGATCTGGCACCCTCTCCTGAACTCCCTAGGCACCAGCTGCTCATGTAGTACAGAAACATGCATGCAGGCAAAATACTTATACACAAAATACTTTTTTTTAAATGGGCAAATTGACACAAACTTGAGTCATCACAGAAGAGGAAGAGGTAACCTCACTTGAGAAAATGCCTTCATCAGATTGATCTGTGAGAATGCCTATGGGCATTTTCTTAATGACTGATGTAGGATTGGGCAGGTGGTCCTGGGTGATGTGAAAAAACAAGCCAAGCACACAGTGAGGAGTAAACCATTAAGCAGCATTCCTTCATGGCCTGTGCCTCAGTTCCTGCCTCAAGTTCCGGGACTTCTAGGCTATAAGGTAAAATAAATAAGTAAATCTTTTTCTCCCCAACTTGTCTTTGGTCATGGTCTCTAACACAGCAATAGAGAACAAACCAATGCAACCATATTCAAAGAAAATTCTGTTTTCACAAACAGTGATTTGTGATTTAAGGATTCTTGGACTTTATTAATAGGGATGTTATTGAAAAAAGTTTTAATGTTGTTCCAAATGAAGTTGTGGAAGAGCAAAGGACATCATTTAGATAGGAACCAATCATAAAACAAGCTTTAAGTGTGCACACACCTTCTGGAACTTTCACTATGGCAAGTTTCTACTTTAGACAATGTAAATGGGCTGCAATATACATGTGTGTTGACATAAATTTACATATCAGATATTTACTTTGGAGGGCAAAAGGGGATAATAAACTTAGGAGAGCAAAGAAGACTTGAAGCTATTGAAAAAGCCAACTTGGCTTTAGTTTCCTGGAGATGGATTGTCTTGTTGCATGAAGGATAACAGGTGAGCTTAGGAATCCTGGGGGTGACGCAGTTAGACGTTTGCAAATCTGAGATGTCAAGGTGGGGTGCAGAATGTTCACCAACAACCCAGACATAGGGGCTGATTGCAAAGTTGGAGGGTTTGGGACTGAATGCCAGACACTAGCTCACGAATGAGTAAGGCCAGGTTGCTGCTTATTGGCAGCCCACACTCAGCAGGCTCTTGTACTTTTGGGCAAGTCAGGAAATGTTGATATAGTCTCACCACATCTGGCCATCAACACTTCCAGCCTTCCCTTTGGGCACTCACCCACAGGTAAGCATAGTTCCTGTTTCTGTTAGCACTTCATCTATTGCCATTAGTGAGCACATGTTAGCAAGGGCCCAAGGGTCAGCAAGTGGGAAGGGAGAGAAAAACCTACGTAAGGAGCAAGTCTGCACAAACCCATTTTCAATGTAGTTCTCCAAAAAGTATTTTTCAGGGGTGGGGGTGGTTACAAATGAGTTAATGGAAGTCCACAGAAATAAAGAAGGCCTGTCAAAGTCACATCAAGTTTCCTTGTGTTTGAGCAGAGGTTCTTTAGGTGTGGCCCCAGATCTGCTACAGCACCTGGGGGATTGGCCAGAAATGCACATTTGGGGCTCCACTCTCAGTAGTGAATCAGAGATTATGAACAGGGTTCCACAGCTACCATCTTCAACATCCTAGAGGGTGATTCTAACGCAGTTTCCGGTGTGGGAACCACTGTCTATCACCACTGTCAAGAACACACTGCCAAAGATACCAGGGTATCCAAGTGGGCAAGACGGGCTCAGTCGCACACAGCTTCCTGGCAAGAGTAAGAAATATGGGGGAAGGGGACAACCTGGGCCCTAATCCTTCTTGCCGTTCACATTGCACCATCTTGTCCCAGATGGACAGTAACTACTACGAGTAGCTGAGGACTGAGCAAAGAACCCTACCAAACTTCATTCTTGGTACTACCATTGTTTCTTCCAGCAAACTATCTAGTGCGTGGTCTGAGACCAGAACAGGTGGTAGGTAATTCTAGTTACCACAGGTGACAAACTGTTCCAAATGATTGCTTCAACTGGGGGTCAGGACATTTACCTGCTAACAGTCCTCAAAGGGAGGAGAGGGAGCCAGTGTGGGAAAGTGGGCACCTCACCCGATGCTTTTTCTACACTACACTCCTTTCAGGCATCCAAGAAGGAATCAGCATGGATGGGGGTTACCTCACTGTCAGGCCTCTGCAAAGGCTTTCCTATATGCATCTGCTGCCATCCATCAGGAGGAAGGTGGAGCAGGCCCTCCCACGGCGTCGATGGCAATGTTCCCGACCCTCAGATGCTCCAAAATGATTAAATTCACAGGTAACCCTAACCCAGCAGACCCAGCCCACAGCCTGTTCTCGAAACTTCCCAAACTATTACCGAAACTCACCGCACCCATTATGCCTCTGGGCCAATGGGCAGGACAAAAATTCAGGAAGAACTTTTCAATGCCTGGACAAGTAAGCCTGTTGTTTTGTTTCTCCACGCAGTGCTGAGCTAGGTTTAAACAAACAAGTACTCACACCTCCAGCTGGAGGAAGGGCAGCAAGCGGCAGCCCCACGTGAGAGCACCAGACCGGATGCACACAGGACAGAAGAGCCCACTTCCAGGAATATCTTCTCAGGTGTTCAGGGTAGGCCACGCAGGCAGCTTTTTCCAAACTATTTACTGGAGTCGGTACCTTTAAGACTTTCTTCCAGCAGCCACCTAGAGTGGGTTTATATTCTCTGGGATCATGCAGTATTGGGTGCAATGTCTCCCCCTACCACACTCCGAAGCCAAGCTGGTCTCTTGACTTGTGGAGACTGCAGGAAGCTTTCTCTTTCTACCACCAAGCAGAAGAGCCGGTTTCAAAGACAGTGACAGACAGGATAGTCCCACAAGCTATCATGTTTCTGCTTCTCTAAAAGTCTCTACACAAGAGCAATGGAGTTTGTACATCTTTCACACCAAGCTTTTTCGAAGGCAGACTTTAAGTAAGAAACTCTCCATCACATTTCTCATCCTCTAACTACGGGAAGGTCAAGATGCATCGTGCAGATCTCCTAGCACCTGACTTCTCTCCAAGGGAGGGCTATTAAAAGTAGTGATGATTAAAAAATATATATCCATTCCTAAATGATGGGCCCACTCTAGAGCTGCCTGCCAGTATGTGGAACATGTTAATTCAGAGAGCGAGCGGGTTCCTAAGCTGACTCCAGCTAACGTGGAAACATCAATTTGTTCTGGTCATACACTAACCAAGTGAGTTATCTCCCAAGTGCCTCATGATTCACACCACTGGAGATGGCTGAATATCGACCCCATGGGGATTTCTGCAGCATTTAAATAGGACACCATGGTGTGCAGAGAGGGAGAGGTAGGCGGGAACAATGAAGACTAGATAAAATGAAGACCCAGTTCTGCATAAATCTCATGCAGTTCCATGCCTGTGTTTGTCCGTAATTTAGGCCTGCATTACCTGAGTACATGAAGGCAGAAGCCTCCTCACTATAAATACAACTCTAAATGTAATTGCAGGTTCACGGCTGTGGCTGGGAGAGGGAAGTAAAGGAAAATAAACCGCCAATGCAGATGCGAGTCAGCAGAGAAGCAAATTTAGATTCCGACCCTGATTTGCGGCTTGATCTTGGGCTCGTTTATGAAATCGTTTGAATCTTAATTCATGGCTTTGCAAAGTGGAACTAGGATCTACTTCACAGGGTCATTCTGGAAAGCACAGCGTGTTCAGTTAGCTTTGGTGGGAAGGCACCTGGAGGTGGCGGCAGCCATGTATTTCCTACCTAACTAAGAGCAGCCCATCATTTTAGATGTTGAATGTTGATGTCTCAAAAGAAATGGAAGAAAAAAAAAATCAACCCCAGCAGATTCTTGCCTGTCATAGTGACTGCCAGTCTGCTCTCATGGTTTAAAATTATGGTCCTTCTGGCCAATGGGCAAGAACAAAAATCCTTCCTGCAGCCTGCAGCTTAGCAGGCTCCCCATCAGGTTCTTCCTGTTAGTCTCCCTTTCCAGCCAGCTGTCTGGGCTTTTTAAACACCCAGCTGCAAGGCGGAGCGGTGACTCCACCCTCCCCGCTCAGGCTGCACTAACACGTGCATCATCATTTCCAGGGGTTTTTCTTTGATGAGTGTCTTAAAGCTACTTTCCCTCCTGATCCATTCCTAGCCTAGGAGCTCCTTTGAGAGAAGAGACAGAACATCGTATGTCAAAAGGGAAGAAATTATAAAAAGCCAGGGTTACGTTGAGATAAGGAATAAAATGAATCCCATTGACTTAAAATATAAAAGTGAGGTCATAGCAAAATGGAAAATATTTTGTGGGAAAGAGTTTTCTCCTTGATTAGGTATTTAACGGTTTCTTGGTAGAAACTTCCCAGACAGGGTTTTCTTTGTGTAGCCTTGGCTGTCCTGGAACTCGCTCTGCGAATTTACAGAAGATCTGCCTGCCTCTGCTTCAGAGTGCTGGATTTAAAGACCTGTGCCACCACTGTCCCGCTTTAAGAGGGGTTCTTAAGTCTAGGCAAAAAGAGGAAGTTTGACAGAGACCCAATGGGAACCTAACCATTAACTAAACCAATTCAAATGTACTTATCAGAATTAGTCAGGGTGGTGCCAGTCTACAACCCTGGCATCAGGGAGCCGAGGCAGGAGGACTGGCAGTTTTGAAGCCAGCGAATTTTTGCTGAGTTCCCCTTTTACAATGTGGGGGTCTATATCTAAAACAGCAGAAGAGATTTTAGGCAAAGTTACCAGTAATGCATGCTCCTAAGAGTGCTGCCCGCCTGCTCACATACTGCTGGTTGGTACGGATTTCAGAGCTCCTAATGACATCACTGTCATAGCAGCAGGGCCTGTAATAACAGCAACCATCAATTTCCTGAGAGCTTGTGTTCCATAGATTCCACTCAGTCCCCTTCTAAGCTATTAGAGACTAAGTCGCTTCATCAAATCCACGTGGTATGGCTGGGATTCAAACCCATGATTTCATTGGCATCCTGACTTAAAAATTAACTCCAGAATGATATTTCAAAGAGTAGTACACTTAGGTCCTTCCTTTCTTTTGAGCAAACATGTGGTCATCTTTTTCCTGCAGATATATTAAAACATAACTCCAGTCCCTTTAAAAAGGCAAGCCTCTTCGTCTTGTGTTGATACTTGGTGACGGTGACTGACAGGCATGTCAAGGCCCATTATATAACTCCACTTTTGAGTGTCTTCGATTTCCCACAATCAAAAGCTGAGGGCTATTGTAAAACACTGTTTTAACCAGCTCTTCGGGAAGTTGGGTGAAGTCAGTCAGCAGGAATTGGTGAAGTGAGAGTGCAACTCTCCGAATATGTCACCTGTGTTCACCAGCAGCTCTAGCACAAAGTCCCTCACCACACACACCTGTCGGGGCACCCCATGGCACAAGGAGGGCAGTTTCACAGGGACAGGACTGGCTTTTCAGAGTCACTTCCTGACACAGACATTTTCTTTTTCCTGGCCTTCACCCATCCATTAATTATGTCTTCATGGGCATGGCAGTCTCCCAGATGATGGCAGATGGGCCGCCGTGCAAAAAGCCTAGTGTTTCTGCTCTCACAGACAACCAGTTAGCAAACTCTTAAGAGTTGGCTGCTTATCCACAGTCCTTCAAAATTTCCAGAAGAAAACCAACATGTTGGTAATTATTTTGCAGTTTCTTGCTGGTCACCACTTTCATCACCAGTGACTATCTCTGGCTTCATCTCCTCCAGGTTGTGGGTTTGGTTGTTTTATTACTTTATCCATACAACTCATTTGATGAAAAAGGAAATAAAAGATTGTGGGAAAGGAAAGCAGGTAAATATGCTCTTATAAACATCATCTTTTTCTACCTTTACCCATTACTCCCACCGGAAACATAAGTCAGTGTAAGACCGAATTCCACCCTTTCCTAAAGGAAGAGTGATGGCTCATGCTATCCACTCACCCCACCCCCACCCCTCACACCCCAACAAAAGGTCAGGAACTGGACTACTGGACAGGAAGCTTTCACATCCTTTCCCTTCCTAGAAAGTCTGGGTATCCTCAGGCTGGGGATGTTGAGTTGGTGCTGACTGCACCATACAACCTAAGTTTGGATCCATCACCCTGGAGTTTTAGAGCACCACAGAATCAGCCAGCATAAAAGGTCAAGATGAAACAAAACCTCTCAAGCCCCAAACTCAAACCAGAACAAACCAGCTGGGTGGACAGGGCATAAAGGAAACAGGCCGAAGGAGGTAAAATAATTAAGTATAATGCATTTCCTACAGTAACTATCTGTCCTCCCCCATCTCTGTGTCTCTACCTCCACCCATTCACTAAAGCCAAGATAAAACTGCATGGCCAATGGTGGCCTTTATATGAAAACCACAAACAAAATACACTGGGAAAATTTGGTTTGTTTTTCAGAGTCAAAATGACTCTCTTAAAATAAAAATCTGTTTATCTACATAGAATTATGTGGGAGCCCACAGAGGCTATCTAGAGAGACCTTACTCAGGGTCAGAGAATCTGGGCTTGCTTTACCCAGCAGGGCTGCATAAAGGGATGATTTGGCCAGGGGTGTGGTTACCAGGTGTTTGGAAGGGTCTACACTTGTCAGTACTTTGTGCTTTGATCTTGCAAGCAGGAGGTCTTTTGCCTCTCCCCTTGGTGTATTATAAAAAGCCCTTTGGAATAAACCTCAGGGCGACTGGGTATTGACCCAGGGCCCTCCCAAAGCTATCCTGTGTCTCTTTCTTATTGTCTCTTTCCATCTTTCTACCTAATACTTCCTCATTCCTCTCTTCCACCCAAGAACCCTTTGATAGGTCGGACCTGGACTCTGACAGACTCCCACAGAATCAGTCCTTGAATTACAACTATCAGTTTTATAGGTTTAAAATCAGAGTATATCAAACTATTAAAATGGAGAAAAGAAAATGGGTCCCTACCAATTAGTAGGTAAAGCTGAAAACCATTCAATGACATGTACTCTCACCTCCAGGGTTTTAAAAATGCATCTATACATGGACATATCAACAATGTGTTCAAGTAAGTAACCCAAGATAAATGTACAGAAGAGAAGGAATTGCATTTGCTTAGTGGAAAACAGGCTTCCAAGGAGTCCAACTAGCCAGATGCCACAACTCACAATGATGAACCCACTCTGAAGGCAGTTCTGGGCTCTGCCCTGTGTGGAAAAATGACTCATGAATGAAGTCTCACCAGAAGTTACTCAAAACTGGCTAAAACCTAAACACTCAACAGACAGAAATACTCTGTTCAAGAACTCAATTATCTGCTACCATTTTGAACACACAAAGTAATCATTTTTAAAAAGCTGTATGGCCAATGTCCACGATGAGTTTATTTCATAGGGAATCCCCATCCCACCCGACCCCGGAAAAAAAAAGAATCCCATGATTTTCTCAGACACCACACAGTGCCTGGCACTTTGAATTTCTCTTTCATCACAGCATATATAAAAAGAAAACAACAAAAACACATTAAAAACATACTCCTTAAATTAGCAGATTTAAAAGGAAATCTTGAAGCAGTGTTTTGTTATGCTTTGATTAAAACTATCTATAAATCAAAGTGCACTTGTATAAAGATAGCAACATTTCTATTAGGGTATGGGTTATTTTGCTTTATTGTGGTCTTTTATCTAGATATAAAACTTTTAAAGCTTTCTTCATTAAGAGTCATTCTTCTGCAATACATAAGTTATTGATCCACTGAATTTCTGAACCAGTTTTTTTTTTTTTGTTTTCTGTGCTTTTCTGCTGTACATCATTATACAAACGGCACACACCTTTGGAGTAGGCACAGTCCGATGCCGCACTTACAGGAACTTAGGACGAGGGAGAGCGTATGAAATGACAGATCAGCAGTCTAATCCTTTGGCTCATCTTTTTGAAGAAATCACCAGATGAAGCTTACAAATCACTGATAAATTCATCTTTTTGGTTAACAGGCAGATCCATCTGGTACATTACTGCTTAAAATGCAAACACTGCTTTAAAATGACCACACTCCTGTTCCCAACTTGCTGCTCAAGGACGCCACTGTTTACAACTGGTGTGACAGGACAGGATGATACAGTAAGGCACGGAGTGGATGGTACAGATAAAAACCAATACTTTAGGCCTAATTTGTTTTTCTGCACAAATACGAAAATATGTACCGTCTTCAAGATAAAATAACAAAGAAATACATAATTTTTGTTTACGAAATACCTATACAAAATTTTAAAATTTACACCATCTGAGCTGCCAAGAAAGGTTTAAAAAAGTATCTTTTTTTTTTTCCATACATAAAAGCTTCCTCTCATCAGTAGGTCCATAAGAACTTAGGTTCAAAATGTCCAGCACTCAATAGAGGGGAGAGGGCCATAATTCCCCTTCCTGCTCTCTCTAACCCCAACATAAGACAAAAACGAAGGTCAGATGTTGACAGTAGTGTATTCTACTTATTATGAACAACTGAAATTGAGAAACAATCAGGATGGGAGGCTACTGGCACGCGGAGTGACTGAGGGATGCGTAAGGCACTTTGTGCGAGAGCAGCATCCTGGCGCGGGGTGGTGAACACGGGCTGCAGGAGGCTCCTCGGTCGCACGGGAACATCTCGACAGCAGGGAAGACACAGCAGGTCGGACGCGGGTGAGAGCTACACTGACGTGGTCGTCACTCGGTCAGCGGCGTGGTTGACCTCGTTTTTGTTGGAATCCAGTCCTTTGGCGGCGTTCATGTCGTTCCGTAAGTTCTCCACCGTTTTTTTCATGTTCTTCAACTCCCCTGGGTGTGGAGTGGCCCGCCTCTGAAGTGTTCTCTGCAAACAAACAGAGGCCCGAGGGTTTGGTTTTGTCCACTACTGTTTCAAAGCATGCAGCTCGGAGGCATTTGCATTCCAATACATAGCTTACAACTTCAGAAATCCGAGTTCCAGGGGAAAACAGCTTTCTTCCCAGCTACAACGCGTTCATCAGCTGCTCACCCCAAGTTCACGGGACATTAAAGTAACTTCGTAGTCATGACAGAACATATTACTTTTAGAATGAAGGAATACATTTTAAAATATTAGTATAAGTTTCTACATGTTAACGGAAAATAACAAAATTTAAGATATAATTATAAAGAAGAAAAATAAATAAATATTCTAAATTAAATTTACTAGAATGTTCTTGTATTACTCAGAGTGGCTCTGGTTTCCTTCACCCCTCGGGGCTTGGGAGTGGAAAAAGAGAAAGCAAAAAAGAGGACTTCATCTGGGTTGGCCGCTGTGCGCCAGCTGCTGTTCTGAGGAAAGTGCATGTTCCAAAGTAACAAAGTAACAAAGACCACAGCGCTGACAGTTAAGGGACAGGGCTCGGCAATTTGTACATTTTCCCATTAGTTAATATAGGACGTGCTCATTATCTCACAAAGCAGCGTTTCCATCTTTCCAAAGACCTATCCTAGAAGACATTAGCTTAACAAAGAGCATTACCGAGGTTAGTAAAGCAACCACTGAAATAATTACACACTGAAACGTCTGTGGTAAGCATTAAAGAAATACCGCCTTTGAAGTTCCTTTATCACCCCTTGTTCCCATTTTTCTCCCTACTAAGGCAGATGCCTAAAGCCCCATCTGGTGACACCCGGACCACTAAAGACAATTTTAAAGCAGCCTTTGGGGGGCCGCAAGCACCCTCTCTCAGCACTGCTTGTGAAAACCCAGCTAGCACAGAGAGTTTAAAAAGCTAGTGTGGGGGCTGGAGAAATGGCCCAGTGGTTAAAAGCATGTAACTGCTCTTCCAGAGGACCCGAGGCTCAGTTCCCAGCATGCCTGTTGGATGGATCACAACTCCATGTAACTACAGCCAGCACCAGGGCATCGACAGCCTCTTCCAGCCTCCTTGGGTAGCACGCATACTCAAACACACATGCATACACATGACTGAAAATGAAAATCTTAAAAAAAAAAAAAAGAACCAGCCAGTATAACTCAGTATCTCAGTATCAAGTTCAGAGCTGAAACACAGTACATCTGAGAGACATTTTCAAATATGAACCAAAGAGCAGGGCTTCAAACATATTCCTGATTTCTAAATGGAAACTTGTCAAGATAGTTCAACCAAGATCACAAAACTCTAAACAAGGGGCATGGTGGCCTGGTATGCCAAGAAGAGCCATGTCTTGTACTGAGTCACATAATGACATGTGAATGGGGTGAACACAGCCCAGCCACGAGCAGTATTAGAGAAAGGAAGAGATTTCATTCACACAAGCAAAAAAAAAGGGGGGGGAGAATTGCCAATTTTAGAGAAAATATGGGGACAGAAGGGGATACTATCATAAAGAAATAAAAACACCAAAAGCATTCAAGTCACAACAATGTCAAAAATTCACTTTGCATCGGTGCTTCAAGAATTAGTTTTGTTTAAAAAACAAACAAACAAATCTAGATGTTGAAAGGCAAAACAGAAAATGTACTATACAAAAACAAAGAAAATCCACGTAAGGTGCCACAGTCCATCGTGGATGAATGTCCACCCCCATACCGTCTCGTTTTCGTCTTCATCCTTTTCGTCTTCCAAAAACCGGATTGCACTGACTCTGTGTACCGTGCGGTCATTCCAGGCATCCTCAGAGACGTCACTCACCAGGCTTTCCAGGGCACCGCAGCGAGGCAGGCTCTCTGCAGGGACAGAGACAGCATCAGCAGGGAATGCTGGCCGTGGGGCTGGGAATGGCTGCACTGTAATTTAGTGGCTCACTGGTCAGAATCCACATGGAGGCCCACAGCGCCAAAAATAAGGAGGGCAGACCACTGCTGCAACCTCCAACCTTTGCTTTTCATTAACGCGTAAAGCAAGAAGCAAAAAGGCCTGGGCAGCATTAGTCCTTTATAATGGAACTCCATCTGAGATCCTCTGAGGTAGCTGCTAGATTGGGATGCTTAATGTTTCATCATACAAGGTTCCAGCACATTATAAAGGGTGCTCTGGCTCTTTTCACACAATGAGCACAGCTTTTTGTCTTCTTTTTTTTTTAATCGTGTTATGGCAGCAGTCAAGGGAGGCTGGTGCTCTCTCTCATGGCACTTTGCTACACTTTCCTGAGACCAGCAAGGTCATTTTGGAGTGTTCCAGCTCCAGGGACTCTAGTACTCCTACCAAATCCATATCTCTCAGCAATGGATTCATACCATCATTTTGATATTTGTCTGAATATTTTTTTTAATCACAAAATTTACAAAACAAAGATATAACAACTCAAAATAATTCACTGGTTTAAAGATACTGTGCCAACAGTATTACCTGGGAATCCTCCAGTATCAGTTTGGATTTTAACAAGCTACTCCACTGATGAGCATTATACTTTTATCCTTACTGTGTAATTCCAAACCAAAGGGTAGCTTTGGGAATTTCAGTCATGATAAACAGATGCGAGTGATCTTTTCGTAGGGTTCAGTTTGCCCCTACCTTGCTTCTGGTAGGAGCAAACTGAACAAAATCACAAGCATACTAGGGAAGAGGAGGCCCTATGGGCAGACACTAGCTCCAGCTCACGGTCCTTCAGAGAAAATCACCTTGGGAGATAGGTTCGGAAGGCAGCTGAGGAAGTAAGACACAAGTTAAGATCTTTTCCCCTGTGGTGCGGTCTGTGTCCGTCTGGAACGTGAGCAGAGGCTGGGACTGGTTGTCGGATAACCACAGGGCTTTTAACTTCAGAGTCGTCAGAGATAAGGGCAGATGACGCAACCTGACATGAAACAAGAGATGTTACAACCTGAAATGTCAGAGAACTGACGCCTGCTAACTCAAACGGGAAGAAAATAAAAAAGCAGAGCCCTCACACTGGATCCAGAGTATAAAAAAGATATTATGTTCCATAAACAGATCTGCCAGGAGAGAGAGTCACAAGTGAGGTGCCCGCTTCTCTTTACTGCTACCACTGCTCTCCATAGGACCTCCAGAGCATGGGGCTAAACAGCCCAGAGACAGTATAAAACATGTTGGAAGGCCTTACACTGAGTTTGAACTGAAGGAGAGGAAATAAACAGCATAACCCAAAGGACAAATACACAGTTCTTACCACTGCACAGGGCTGCAGCCTCACTGGGAGGCTGCTGGGGGTCCCCAGGGGTGGGAGGAAGGAGAGAGTCAGATAGGCAAAGAATTCAACTTCATTCTGCACCTGCTGCGCTTGCCGTCTCTGGGGAGACCCTCCCAGCTATTCCTTTAAACTCTGACCTTTCAGTTCCCAGTCACTGACAATTCTTAGACTCAGGTGATAATTAACAGTCGCATCAGATTATTATTGAATTTCAGATGGGAGAATCCACATAAGAACACTTTAAAAGTTGAAATGCAACACCTGAATATTAGGTGTATATTTATGCTTGCACCAAGATTCGGTAGATTGCGACCATCAAAATGTCCTTCATAAAAATAACCATGGGTAATGGGCTGTTACCTGAGGGTGTAAGCTCAAATAAACCCTTTCTTCCCCAACTTGTTTTCAGTCATGGTGTCTATCACAGCAATAAGAACATAACTAACATAGAAATTGGTGCCAGGATTATGGATCATCGCTGTGACAGGCACGACCATGTTGTTTGGGGGAGGACTGTCAGAGCGTTCAGAACTTTGGGCTGGGAATGACACTGAGTTCTGTGGAAGCATAGAAGATCGCAATGTTGAAAACAAGGCAGACAACAGAGGTCTGTCTGGCTTGTAAAGTTCCAGGGGGAAGCAAGGACTCTTGTTGGACCATTTGGTGGTATTCTGAATTAAGAATCTGTGGTTCCAATCAGCTCGGGTTGGAGAATCAGACATGACTAACCAATGACCATTGCCATGAAATCTTTGTTTTACTGGAACAGCGGACACTGGTTAGCTGGAGCTGAGAAACTAACTGTTGTCCTAGTTAGGGTTTCCATTGCTGTGATAAAATAGCAGAACCAAAAGCAACTTGGAGGGGAAGGGGCTTATTTTGCTTACACTTCACATCACAGCTCATCATCCAGGGAAGTCAGAGCAGGACCTCAAGGCAGGAACCAGGAGGCAGGAACTGATGCAGAGGCCATGGAGGAGTGCTGCTTACTGGCTTGCTCAGTCTGCTTTCTTATACACCCAGGGACACCGACCCAGGGGTAGCACTGTCCAGTGACCTGGGCCCTCCCACATCAATCATCAAGAAAATATCTTACAGGTGTTCTCACAGAACACCTCTTCTCAGTTGCAGTTCCTTCTTACCAAACGACTCTGGCTTTTGTTGAGTTGACATAAAACTAGCCAGCAGGTACTGATTAAGAGACCAGCATCACCGGGGTAAAAACTGCTGGAAATATTTTTCCAGGGTCAGTGCATAAAAGCCAGGGTCCAGACTGGGCCAGGGCTGCATGCCACGCTGGCAGTTAAACTTGGTAGTGTCTAAGAGTCTCACAGGTGGTACTAGCTTTGAAGCCATAAGGGGGTCACGGAGAGCAGCTGAAGCTTGGCACTCTAAGAGGCTGGGAGAGGCCATTGGTGAAGGTATAGCCTCCATTACAGTGGAGACCCCAGGACTAAAGGGGTCATGGAGAAAAGCCGAGGTGTGTACCGTGTGGCAGAATGAGAATCCCAAAGAGAGGCCATCACTGAAGGTGCAGCCTATGGAGACTCCAGCACACTGGAGATGCCAGGACCAAACCACTAGGGACAGCAACAAGCTGTGTTTGGGACAAAAGACAGAACTGAGGAATCCTCCCTCTGGAGCCCAGAAGACCACGAGTCCCAGACATCAGACACGGAGCAGACTCCTGAACTTGGGTTTTACTTTTATTTGATGTGACCGTGTCCTGGTGTTTCCCTCTTGGAGTAAAAAAAAAA
>CABHPH010160101.1:0-40038 GCA_902168325.1 Peromyscus nudipes | reverse complement strand
TTAACTTTATAAACAGCCATATACAATCTATATCTTTTTCTCTGGACAGGACTTGTCACAATAAGATTTGTTAAAAGTAAGATGTATCCTAAATGCCTGATTTAATAGATTTAACTTTCCCTGTTTCAATAATTCTGTCCTTCATTGGAAAAGAAAAAATTTATCTCTAAAACTCGGGTGCCTCTTTCCCTTTGGTCACCTTAAAGACAGAGAGAGCATTTTGTGCAAGATCATGACATGCCTTGAGATCCCAGGTGTCTGCATCATGGCTTGTAATAAATGGCTTTGGGCAGTCTTCCCAACATAAACAAGTAGCTTAAGTGATGTCTGGCGTACCTTGATGGTACTTGGAATGGAGTGCCCAGCCTCTTGGCAAATACCTTCATGTGGGGATACCTAATTCGCCATCATCTATGAGAAAGTCAGAAAGATGCCAAAGTACTAAAAATTCTGTCAGATGTGATGTGAGATCCAGCAAGAACTGGTTTGGGTCTCAAGTTTGTGCACTAATGCCTCAAGTGTTTTCATACAAAGCACAGAGGTGTCTACAACCACTCCTAGTGCTAATAAACTGAGGATTCTGGGAAGGCACAACATAATTCTGAAGATGAAACTTGGCTTAATGATTCAATGCCTCTGTGTACAAACAGGAATTGTTAATAAATAAAAGGAGCCACTGACCCAACCAGTGAAGCAGATAAAACGATTTTAAGATTTTAATCATGAAAGCAAATGCAATGGAAAATAAAGTAAAATGAAAAACAAACCTTTGAACCCTAAGTGTGTTTGTAATGTGGAAGCTTTATGTTATGTTTGGAAACTTGGAATAATTTGACATCTAAGTTTCCTCAGGATAAGGGTCAGAGGGTTAATACCACATTGGAGATTAAGAAACCCAACTTTGCTCAGAAAAATGACAACTGTCAATCATACTAGGGCTGTACAGTGAATGGGAATTCCTGGGAAACCCTTTGAGACACATTTGAAGTAAGACGTTTTTAGAGGCAAACAACTGTTGTATGTTGTACATCAATCATAGAGCACGGCTTCTTGACAGTTCTCTTAGTTGCTCAATGCCTTGCTGGTTAGGTCAGAGAGAAGGCTAGTGAGGCTCGCATATGTTGCCCTCCTCCTGTCCTCAGAGGCCTGTGGTTCAGGTGGTGAAGAACAATTGTACCACGTTTTAGTAATTATAAATTCTTATACATTGCTAGCTGTCCAGCAGAACACAGTTAGGCTGGGCCGATGTAGATGAAGCAGGACGGAATTCACAAATTAGGACAGACCTATACAGTAGCTGTATTAGTTACTTTCTGCCTTGTTGGGACAAATACAACCAGAGAGAGAGAGAGGAAGAGCCTATTTTTGACTCATAGTTTGATGGGGAGTCATGATGGTAGGAACTCAAGATGGCTGCCATACTGTATCCACAGTGAGGAAGTGGGGGTGGGGTGGGCAAACGCTGGCACACAGCTGGCTTTCCCCTTTTTGTACAGGTTGGCAGTTAGAGTGTGGGTCTTTCCACCTCAGTCAACCTAATCTTGAAAATCTGTCATACACACACACACACACACACACACACACACACACACACACACACACGTTGCCGAGAGGTTTGTCACTGAGGTGAAGCTAGAGCGCATCCAGTTGACAGGCAAGATAAATTGTTACGGAACACAAGCAGAACCAGGTGGAAAGCCAACCCTGTTTCTGTTGGGAATGCCCACGTAATAGATTGAAGCCCTGCTTTACTGCGGTCCTGTCACTTTGTATGCATGACATTTCCAAGGACACTAATGCTTGGTAGTATTCCTTTACAACATTACATTCTTTCCTAGCCAGTTGCTTTATCTTTTGTCAAGGCTCTCCCTCTCTCATTTTTTTTATTCTTCTGGAGTTATTTATTTTTCAGTTGATGTTTGGCTAGTATTTAAAAATGGATTTCACTGTGACGTTTTCATGCACTATTGCCACATCTCACTCTTACCTTCTGCTCCCTTCCCCTACTTCCTTTCCTCTGCTTCTTCCCCAGAATATTGCTCCCTACTGCTTCATGTCACATATAGTCTAGTACCTTCTCTTGGTTCTTCCTCCCCTCATCTTTAGATCACTCCCATCCTCCCATCTCTACATTGTACCCTAAATATACATTCTTATGTGCATGGACATATACATACATATATAGAGAGGAAGAGAGAGAGAGAGAGAAAACATGTGATATTTGTTTGGAATTTTTTAAGATGGGGTTTCACTATGTATCTACATAGATAGAACTCATGGCCCTCCTGTCTCAGCCTCCCCAAGTGCTGGGATTACAGGTGTGTGCCTGGCTCCCTGAAAGCATTTTTACTAAATCCTCCAATACCACTTTCTCTCCCAGTCTGTTATTATCATCGTATGTCACATGAGTACCATCTTTCATGGTTTCTGTGTTACTCTGAAAGATAGGTCAGTCTTACTTAACACAGCTCTTTGACCTTATAATTCATGTTATAAAGAAAGCATATGCTCCTGTTGCCTTCTGTAACTGCCAGGCTTTCTATTCGTTTATGCCTGATAGTTTTATTTCTGTCTTTCATACAGTGCAGTGGGCCCCCACAGACTCAAGTTGCTGTTACCACGTTCTTTACATTCTACCTTTCCTTTTCAACTCCAGGTTGTTATGTTATTTTTATGTTATATGCAGAGTGTTTGGATGAGATACTGGGGAGCTGCAGGTTGCTTTTGTAATCATTTAACTTACACAGTCCAACCTACTGGCTTGGTAAAGTTTTTACTGCCTAGCCAAAGTACTGTCGTTTGTTGACAGTAACCCCGGAACACATGGTAGGGATTACCATGGTCTTCTGTGCACGAGTCTCGCTCTAAAAACCAATTGTCATCACATATGTTAACAGATATCGATGAATGTCAACAAGGGAACCTCTGCATGAACGGGCAGTGCAAAAACACCGACGGCTCCTTCCGGTGCACCTGCGGACAGGGCTATCAGCTGTCAGCCGCTAAAGACCAATGTGAAGGTAGGTGTGCGCCATGGGAACGACTGAGACTGGGGTGCGTGACACAGCCTAAGTCGTTAGAGTGTCCCGAAACCCAGGTACTTTTACATAAGTCAGACAAGTCAATAAAATCAAATGAAGTGAGTTAAAGTAGAAAAATAGGACCTTGGTGACCAGGGGCTAAGCATCATATTAAGGAGGAAAACTGTCTTTGTAATGCTTTACTACATAAAGTAACTTCCATGTAAGCCTTTGCATTAAGGTTGAGGTTTTATGTACTGTGATTCCACAATGAGAAAGTCATTAGCTCGGCCTGGTATCACGCTATAGAACGTTAATAATTTCATTGTGTATTTAGCTTCCTTTTTTTTTTTTTGCCAATTTTGGTACACTGAAATAGTTGGCTTCTTATTCTCAGAGGTGAAGACTATTTCGTAAGCAAAACCATTCACGGACAGCGTTATAAAAGCAAGAGTATCTGATGGTGATTACAAAAGCATCTTCCATTATTATTATTGTCACCTCCCCAGGCATCCCTTTCTAGAACATCAAATGCCTGACTAACCTAGGAGGAAGCAGTGATGGGGTATACGCCGGCACATTCGTGTACACGGATAAGTTAAGCAACTTGCTCTAGAATCCCTCTTAATATGCTTACCTTTATAATCCCTAACCCCATTTACCTACCAATAAGTGAATACAAAATCTGCACATGATATAACCAGGCTACCACATTCAGAGTCCTTTGGCAAAGCTGTCAGGTGTCATTCAGTGATGAATAGGATATAGCCAAAATCACCCATCTACCAGATTATCAACAGGGAAAAAACCCACTTTAGTTGCCAAATGCTGTGACAGTCTAGCCGAAGATATGACTGCCACAGTGTGGGAGAAAAAAATGAGCCAGATTCCTTGTGGGAGCTGATACATGTGTTATACCTTATAGAAAACGCTGGCAGAAAAAGAGAGATGCTTTCTAATGTTTAAAAAAAAAAAGATCCTTCCACAAGTAGTGTGAACTGAATGCATACCCCACAGCAAGGTGTTATCTGAGGCATCCTAAAGAATGTGGTAAATATAACTTCTGCCCCCAGGAAGTCTGTTATTTCAGTGTAACCATGAAGGTACAGTGTTTGGATTCATACAGTGTATTCTGTGTCACCATGTGTGGATACAATACATGACAGGTGAGTGCCTGGACTCGGGATCAAGTGACTGAGACAAATGATACTCAAGTTGAGGATGTTATTTCTCCAGCAGAAGTCAGTGAGTGACAATGGGGAATGTCAAAGGAGATGAGGGAGTGGGGAAGGGCTATTAGATTTGGCCAGAATATCATTGTTTTAAGGGAGATAGAGAGCAAATGAGAATGGATGGATAGATGGATGGATGGAGGAAGGAATGTAGCCCAGTTGCTTAGAGCCCAATAAGTAAATGACAAAGAAATGAGGATGTATATGTTGAGCTACTTAAAAACAAAGGTTGACAACAGAGTGGTTTTAAATAAAGCTTTATGCCGGGCGGTGGTAGCGCACACCTTTAATCCCAGCACTCGGGAGGCAGAGCCAGGCGGATCTCTGTGAGTTCAAGGCCAGCCTGGGCTACCAAGTGAGTGCCAGGAAAGGCACAAAGCTACACAGAGAAACGCTGTCTCGAAACCCCCCCCCCCAAAAAAAGCTTTATTTGTACTAATTTGTAGTAGGCTGAATTTGGCCTGTATACTACAATTTGAGGACCTTTGCTTTAGGCTATTATAAGCCTGTGTGCTTTCAAAGCAAGTGTTAAAATTGAATATATCAAAATGAGGTTCACAAGTTACAGCAAGCTATTTGCTACCCATATTTAAATAGTTAAACTTACACATGCAGATGGTTTAAATTTTTAAGTTTATTAAAATTTTCCCTATTATAGTTACCCTTTTTTTTTTTCAGCTTAGCATACATCACTTACTGAAAGGTCTTGCTCAATTGTAAACCAGAAATTGCTCTATCTTCTCTGATGCCAATGATGGATTCCAGTTTCTCTGTGCTATTTTGCTCACAGATATTGACGAATGCCAGCACCGTCACCTCTGCTCTCATGGGCAATGCAGGAACACGGAGGGCTCCTTCCAGTGTGTGTGCAACCAGGGTTACAGAGCGTCTGTGCTTGGAGACCACTGTGAGGGTGAGTGAGCATCCCCTCCTGCCTCAGGACCAGAACACGCTGCGATCGGAGGCAATCTGGGGTCTTCCTATCTGCAGGAGCTCAACCTTTGCCTTCATAATTGAGGGTTAGCTTCCTGCAAAGTGTTTCTTTCCACTGACAAAGAAGAGAGGAGATTGCAAGTTTTCTTTGTACCAGTGATGGATGGCTTAATCTGGGCGCATGGTTCTGAACTGTAAAACCTCACTTATACAAAACTGTCTTCCAAATGGCCCAAACAAGCAAACACAGCTTAATTTTCCATACCAGCTGCTGGCTTTAAAGAGCTGAGTGTTTTCTGTATGAAACGCTTCTACAAGACACCACACACATCTAGCACCGGGCAGTTGACTGTGGCTTAGAACCTGTAGGAGGTGTTCAGGGCTCCTGGCCAGGTGATCCACGAGAGTATTTTCTCCTGGCATGGTCTTTATCTCTCTCTCACCACCAGCTCATCACTCATGAACATTCTGTGTGTTCAGGGCCCATTCAGGGAACACTGTGTGTCCAACTTACCTGCCTCTTTGGTGCCTTTGTAACCCATCAGTCCTGAAACCAGACACATGAACATCTGGGCTGGGTTTCACATGCAGCGTCAGTGCGTCAGAGTGAGGGGTGATATTAATTTTCTCGTTGCTGCAATCAAAATACCAGACAAGAAGAAATCTAAGGGTGGAAGGCTTTATTTTGGTTCAAAAATTTTGGTTCATAGTTTGAATATACAGTCCGCCATGATGGGGAAGGCATGGCAGCCAGAGCTGTTTGAGGCAGAAGCAGCAGGAGGTGAAAGCTGGTTGCTTAGATGCTTGAGGGCCAACAGGCAGAGACAGAACAGGGAGTAGAGTTGGAATCATCCCCTAGTGGCTATTTCCTCCAGTTCTCTAGAGGTTCCTTGAAGTCCCACAGCCTCCAAAACCACCACCGCCTGCTAGAGACCAAGTGTTCCAACTTACAAGCCCACATGGGAGATTACACAGACAGACGGTCACAGGGCCCAAGCTCTACCATTGTCTTAGTCAGTGTTCCATTGCTGTGAAGAGACACCATGACCATGGCAACTCTTAAAAAGAAATCATTTAATTGGGACTGGCTTACAGTTTCAGAGGTTTAGTCCACTGTCATTATGGTGGGGAGCATGACGGCATGCAGGCAGACATGGTGCTGGAGAAGTAGCTGAGAGTTCTACATCTGGTTCCGCAGGCAGCAGGAAGATAGAGACAGTGGGGTTGACTTGGGCCCTTGAAACCTCAAAGTCTACCCCCAGTGGCACACTTCTCGGAGCATAAAATGACCCAGTCCTTTCGAAGGGGCAATTTGGGTCTAATTTCAAAGGCTTTAAAATGCATATTGTCTGTGTACCAGTAAGTCAGCTTTTAGGATTTTTACCCTTAAGGTAATAGTATTTCTCAAGGCTTAATAACCTGGACAAATGCCATCATCAGTGTTTCTACTGAAAAAATGGACAAGGAATCAAATAAGTTCTGAACTGGATGATACCTGAAAAAATTGTACTTGGGGAACTTCAATGTATGGGTTAACGATTTGACCTGATAGCATCAAAGGAAGAAGGAGCAGTTGGGTTGAAGGGAGCTCTGTGTCATGAAGGGCCTGCTATGGAAGGTGCTTTTAGGAAGTCAGTAAGTAGCAAGGCCTATGATGATATTTTATTTGTGCTGAAATGTGATTTTATTTGTATGTTAATAAAAGTTGCCTGGAGATCAGAAGTCACAGCAAGACATAAGCAGGAGTCAGGCAGTGGTAGCACACGCCCTTAATCCTATCACATGACAGGCAGAGTCTCTGTGTGTTCCAGGACACAGCCAGCATGGTGACACACGCCTTTAATCCCAGTACCAACCATAGAGACCTGGAGGTCTGTATAGACAGGCAGGGATGAGGAAGTCATGTGGTGGGGTTTAGAGCCAATGAGAAAGCAGAACAGAAAGGCAATAAAAAGACAGGACACAGGAAGGAGGTCTCTCTCTCTCAAGAGAAGGACAACAGCGAGTGGTAAGCTAAAGGCTCTGATCTCCTGGGCAACTTTATTAACATACAAATAAAATCACATTTCAGCACAAATAAAATATCACCATAAAGGCCCATACAAACACGTGGGGAACCTAAACTGATCATCACTGACTCTTCTGACTTGCTTCTTGGCCAAGCCACGGGGGTCACTAGGCCATACCTGTATTTTTAAAGCTTTTTATGTAAATGGTTGCTTTGTCTGTGTGTATGTCTGTGCACCATGTGTGTGCAGTACCTAAGGAAGCCAGAAGAGGGCATCAGATCCCCTGGGACTGGAGTTATAGACAGTTGTGAGTTGCCATATAGGTGAAGGACTTGCACCCAAGTTCCCTGGAAGAGCAGCCATTGATCTATCTCTTCAGCCCCAACCATGCCTGAAATTTTGATTCACCAGAATTTATTATTATTATTGTTATTATTATTAATTATTACTATTATTTTGAGTTTTAGAGACAGGATTTCTCTGCGTATCCTTGGCTGTCATGGAACTCACTCCATAGACAAGGCCGGCCTAGAACTCACAGTGATCCACATGTCTCTGCCTCCTGAGTGCTGGGATTAAAGGCATGCACCACCACTGCCGGGCAAGAGAGTATTTTCTTTTATTCTGGCTTTTTAAAAAGTGTATAGGTATGTCATCAGAAGGCCCTAAAAAATGTTTTCATTCTAAAAACATTCATTACATGACAAGCCAAACAAAAACCCTTGGCCAACTTATTCTTTATTATTAATATATATGTTTATAAGATATCATTACGTTCCACAAGAAAATTTCCTTTGGATGTGTAATGAAGCTCATTTCTCTGAAAGTCAGGATTAATTTCCCCAGTGTTTGGGTTATAAATAGGACTGGAGTCCATCCAGCTAACTCAGAGCTCCCTTTGAAATTACATTAGCACTTCAGCCTGCTAATTTCCAACTAGTCCTGTTTCCGTTCCTCACCGGTGGAGTGTATTTTGCCATAATTAACTGTCTATGAATGTTCACATACCTCTCACAGCTGTGGGAGGAAGAACCATCCTTCTTGTTAGACTTTATATTTACATGTGTAATTTTTTTTCTTAACTTCAGTGGAGACCTGGTCCTCATGCACTATTTTCCTGCGGACCCTCTGAGAGTTAGAAACTTAAGTGTTGGCTCACAGCTGTGTGCAGCATGCTCAGCACGATGCTGGTGACCTCCTTGTCCCAGTTCTTAGAGATCTCAGGTCCTTCATGATACAAACGGCTTTGCCTCCCGACCTGCTAAGCTCTCTGGTACTAACCTTCATCCCACACCTACCTGATCCTGTTCCCCACCTTCCCTGATGTTGTTTTCTGTAGACTCCTGCAAAGTCTCAGAAGATGACTTGGGAAGGGTCATCCTGAGGCCCTTATCTCTTTGTGGTTGATACGTCAACAACAACAAAAAAACAGCGAGAAGTCATAGTTTTTTTTCTTTTCAGGTCAGAATCATTCATTTATGTATTTGTTCATCACATTCCTTTCGTGCTGAATTTGTAGGAGCCTATATTGTAGGTACAGGGCATATATAAAAACTGGTAATCTTTGCTCTCATGGAACTACCTTCATTCTCGTAAGGAAGTTAACAATGGGTGTGATAAATAAGCAAAAGGCAGAGCTAGTTAAATGGCAAGAACTTGTAAAGTGGGATATGCGCGGAGTTCCCAAGATGGATGACTTTAAATAAAGGAAATAGTGGTTTCCTTAAGTCACTGACTTGTGAATATTTATGAGAAGAACATTGCATTCAAAGTAATAGCAGGTGTTGAAGCCCCAAGGAGCAGACTCCATGGAGATTAGGAGTTCCACATGACATGTTCGGTTTTCTATCCCAGAGTGACTGTTCAAGTATGGAGAGCAAATCAATTCGATGCTAGTATCTATAATTGAGGGGCGAGCCCTGGGCTGTAAGCCATCAGCACACACGTAGTGTTTAAAGCTGTGAGACTGAGTGGGATCGCTCAAGAGGAGGTATTGCTGGGAAAGAGAAGAGCTTCTAGGCCTTCCAACACGTAGACGTGAACTAACGGGTAGGAACCAGCAGAGGGGACTGAGGAAGTGACATGTGAAGGAAGAGAGCTAGACTCCAAACAAAGACAAAGGGTCGAGGGGAGGACACAGTTATGGACTGTGCCAGACATGACTGCCGGGCAAAGCAGACCAAAAATGGACCTGTTATTTAACAATGCAGAGGTTGTGGGGAAAGTGACCGGATTCCACCGTTACTTTCTGGGAAACGTTCCTTAATTCTTAGGAAGACTCTCCACTCATACCACCCCATGGGAGACAATCCCAGGTTGAGCACTCTTGATGTCCAAGCTATTCTTGGAGGGAGATGGGATCCCACTGTTATCCCAAGCTCATTATGCAACACAAGCTGCCCTCAAATGTGTCATCCTCCTGCCTTAGCTTCCAGAGTGGGCTGTCAAGCATGCACCACCATGCATGGTTCTCACTCTGAATAGTTTTGTTCAAGATTGTTGCAGCTATTGCAAACACGAATAAAAATACGTATCAAACTTGACTATATCATAACTTAAGAGTTTTTAAATCTATACGTTACTTTACAAACACTTAAAACAATGCTTTTTTTTCATCTCAAATTTTGAGATATGAATGAAAATAAGATTATTAAACATCTCTGTTTACAGACTTCTTTGTGCTGACACAGATTGCTGGGTCACGTGGTATTGCTTGTTGTTGCTCTTTATATTCTCTGAATCCAACTCATTTTCAAGTTGAGATTTTTTTTCTTTAATTTAATGCTGATGATAAAATAAATTTCATCTCACTTTGTTACCTTCTTTTCCTAAGGAGCAAAGAAGGGAAGGTTGATTTAAAAACCAGCTCTCCCAATATCTGCCCATTAGAACAGCTGTGGAGTTAGCCAGATACATATGGAAAAATTGAATGTCTCTTCCACTGCCAGTAGGAAACTAGAGTGTGAAATGATACAGCCATTTTAGGAAGCAATTTCTAAAAACATTAAGCATAAATCTACTCTAAGATTCAACTATTATAAACCCCAGTAATTTACCCAAAGACTATGAAAGTACATGTTCACATGAAGAAATACCCATGCATGTTCATTTGAAGTAGACAAAATGGTGGTGGTCCAAGTACTCATTAAAAAATGAAGGGGTGAGCAGACTTATATTCATATAATGAAATACTACTTGGCAAAGAAGAGGGGTGAGCTCTAAGATACAATCAGCACTTTGGATGAGTCTCCGAAACCCTGTGAACTGGTGATGCCAAAGACACAAAGGGATCCTGCTTGGGGGGTGGGAGGGTAGGGGTGGAAACGCTTGAACTGGAACCATGGTGGTGGTTGTAGGGTGTATATGTCAATGTTTCGGTGCACTGAGCTGGACTCTCAAAATAGCTGTATTTATCCTAATTTATTCTTCAAAGAAGATGATGGGAAGAGACTTTTTAAAAAACCCAACAATGCAGTTGCATTGAAATGGCACATCACACACGTTTTACACTTTATAGTAGCTGTACTTGGAACATTGCCAATGTGGGTAAACACTCACTCATCATCCCTTGGTTTTGACAGGATGAGATGAGAAGCCTCCCTTCTCCCTCTTTTGTATAGCAGCCCCATAATTAGTTAATTTAGTTCAATGAGGAAACTTTAATTCAGTATCCTCATCCTTGAACCAGACAGTGGGGAGCATGGAGTGGACAGCATCACTTTCTATATTTGCTTCCGCCTTGAAATTCTCCTTTGCATTAGCAGCCATCAGAATTACTCGCCAGAAATGCCGTGAATGCCAAATTCCGTGGAGACAAAAGACGTATTGTTCCTCGGTTTTCTTGAACACTAATTATTTAAACCTTGCACAGACACAGCAGAGGAAGGGCTTGTGGAGTGTGTTAGGAGTAATGATCTCTGACTAGGAGTCGCTGTGGCAATAAACAGCCCCGGAAACATCTGCCTGATGTGAGCCTCTGCATCACTGAAACCATCTCACATCATCATGGTCAGAGCTCAGGGTTGGTTGGTTGTGGAACACTTGTAGTTGGACATATGCTTTATATGTAGTTGCTAAAAATCTAGGCAGTCTGTTTATGAGAGCCGCTAAGACTTAACAAGGACTCTGCACCAGTTGATTCCATGAGCAAAGCTTCCCCATTCACATTCTACTGCCAACACTTTAAGTAAATTCTTTCTGTTAGGAAGACCTTTGTTGATCCTTCTGTCTTTTCTCTAAACTCATTTTGCCTCTAAATTTAGCAACATTCTTTTGTCAGGTAATTGTATTTTGTAATGATTCTTACGTTAATTTGGAGGGACCTATAACACAATTTAATGACTTACGTGTTTATTTTTATTAATACAATGGCATTTGGAGTTCTGGTTTTAATAACATTTCTCTTTGGTGTGGGGACTCTTGCCAAGTACTTTCAAACCGGATCTTATACATAGATCAAGGAGCTTAAGTATGCTTAAGATACACTTAGCAACATGTGCTTTAAAAAAATGTATTCTCTCTTATCACGAAGAACACTAACAAGTAAATTATTGTTTAGTAAAAAATCATGACTCTTCCTCTTCTAATTTATTGTACTTGATGTTTACAACTTCCATGTAGCGCTCAGGAGTCTGGAGCACGACAGTTGTGAGTTCCAGAACCAATCCAGGCTACATAGTGAGACGCTGTCTCCAACATATCATTTCTGTGTTTATTCAAAGCTTAAAATCTTTCTGGATGGCCTTTGGACTCAGGGGGCTGAGGCAGGACCATCAACAGTTTCAGAATGAGCTACATAACAGACTAGACTCTCATTAAAATAGCAAAACGACAATTAAGCTAAAAGTTATTTCAAAACGTTTCATTAAAAACAAACAAACTCCAAACCCTTCTATCTATTTGAAATCATGCACTGTAAACACAATGCCTATTTATGTGATTTTTGTATGTGTACACATAGCATGTATACTCTTCCTTATATTGTTTGCTTACTCCTAACTTGCACACTGGCTTGCAGATATTAATGAGTGCTTAGAAGATAGCAGTGTCTGCCAGGGAGGAGACTGCATCAATACTGTGGGGTCCTATGACTGCACATGCCCAGATGGATTCCAGCTGAATGACAATAAAGGATGTCAAGGTACGTTGCTCTTTCCCTCTTGTTATGTACATAGTTGTTCAGTTCTGCGGGGCTTCCTGACGAGACTCTTGCTTTAGTCATGCATAATGGATAGCATTTTGCATGATGAAAGTGTTTCTGAGGTCTCTATCAAGCCTAGGGATGTCTTGCTTTGAACCACACTGTATTAAACAAAGCTTGCACGTGTCATAAACCACATTCTCGTTTTGTATGATTCTGGGGTCACTTGTGCTTTGCTGGGCCTTGTGGGTACTTGATTCAAAATTATTGTTTAGATTGTTTGTGACTATCATGAATGTATTTCATTTTGCCTCAGAGGTAATATTTGTCCTTTTTATGATGCCTATTTTTGTTCAGTACCTACCATTTCTTTCTCTCTTCCAAAAAAAAAAAAAAAGTCATTAATGATTTGGTTAAAATAAGGAAGAGCAGGAATTCCTATTTTTCAAAGTGCTTATCAACATTTATTCTTCCAGACAACAATACTGTTGACACAGGATGGTAATAAAGACACAGTAATTACAACACAAGTACAAATATGTACCATCACAGTAACTTAAATCACTGTTGGCGCCTCTTTCAATTCTTCCAGCAATATAAAAGGTAGCTTTCCTTATATCCCATTTGTGTGTGAATAACTGAGCCTCGAAGAAGCTAAGGAACATGTCCCTTCCTCTCTAGTAAGGACCTGGGATTTGAACCTATACTCAAAGAAGACAGTGACGTTAAATGATTTTTCTACAGGAAAACATAGTTGGCTTTTTTTTTGTTTTTTGACTTTGTGGTAGGTCCTGTGTCCAATACTGTTAGCTGCACCTTACTGCTGCCACTGATTTACCTGCACTTGCCAGTCTTAACTTTGTGGCGCTGGTAACATTGCTCAGTGGTAGAGCACTTGCCTTGTATGGGAGAGGCCTTGGGATCAATACCTTGGGGGAGGGAAAAAGAGTGAGTGAATGAATGAATGAATGAATGAATGAATGAATGAAAAACGGCTGAATGATGAACAGGTTTATGCCTATTTTTCCCACTGAAAGCGTATACTTATGTTTATATTTATGTATGTTTATTTCTGATACATGAATAAGTGTTTTATGTTCCTCTGCCATTAGAGAACTGTGCATAATATTCAAAATATTAATAAACAAGATAATGTATATGAATATTCTTATTGTTAGTATTACCACTGATTGCCACAAATGACCTCTTCTCTGGTATGTTCCAGACAACCCATATCCTTGACCAAGACGGTGCCTTTTCTCTGAGACATGGTACTAGAGTGATATGAGGCTTTATCTGTATGTCACAAGCCATATTCCCCCATGAGTCATTGAGCTGTGAAAGACATGGACCTTTGCCTCAAGGTCTTTTAGAATTAATTCCCTCCTTGGTCCCCAAACCTAAATATACTCCATGTACTTCATTTGATAGTAGGTATTTCTTTGCTCTCGTAATGCAATAAGTGAAATTGGGTTTTTAAGTTTTCCAGTGTAGAAATTAAATGTGCTCAGACTTGATGCTGTAGAGAGGGAACATTTGAATTGTGTGTTTCTGTCAAAATATTTTCACTTTAGTACTTTAAACAAAATTAATCTTGATTTATATAAAAATGCCAGGAGTTGAAAAAAAACTCAAAAACCTAAGAAATTTGAATCCTGATCTTTATTATAGGATTTTTTTTTGGCTGAAAAGTCATATTTCTTTTCTAATTTCTTTTGGCTAAATAGAGGCAAAACCAGGTCTCAGTACAAATGGCCTAAAAGCTCATAGTGAACATTTTATCATTTAACTTCTAGAGTCAAATCCCCCAGATCTCACCCAGTCATCTGACTCATTAATTGCACCATGTTCTCTCAATACATAAAATCCCAGTCTGTGGTTTGAGATCAACTTTCAAAGATGTGACTGCTCCAAAAGTGTGGAGGTTAATGACTGTCAATCATTAGAACAAATTGACTTTGTTCTGTGTTGCGTTCTTCTCTCAGAGTAAATGAATGTGTCAGCTTGAAAAATTTGAGTTCAAATATGTGATAAGCATTTCTCTGGTGTGTGTGTGTGTGTGTGTGTGTGTGTGTGTGTGTGTGTGTTTATACATGCCCACACGTGGAAGTCAGAAGACGACTTGCAGGAGTCGCTTCCATTTTTCCACCATGTGAGACCCAGAGATCTAGCTCAGGTCATCAGGTTTGGCAGCAAGCACCTTCTCACTGGCATTTCCAAAGCAGGTCCTATGTGCTGTTTAAAGATTATGTCCGAATCTGTGTTATTGCTCTTTTTCTCCTGTTAGGCTGTATACACACGCATGCGTCCTCGCCTCCCTTGTGTGATCTCTTTTGCCGTTGCTGGAGGCAGCTTTGTGATCATTTACTCTGCCTACACGTCTCTAACCCTATGATTATATTGGTGCTCTGTTGAGAGATGCGAGTTTCAGAGTTTGGCCTGATGCTGAAGATGTAATGGATGGCAATGTTACTACCCAGGCGCCATTGTTGAGAAACTATGTGATCGGCCTGCACTTAGGCAGCCTTACCTAGTGTTCTGAAGTTAAGACATTTTAGGGCAGAAGTGTGCTTAAGATTTCTCTTTGTCCCACACAACTAATGGTGATGTGCAGACAGTATGGAAATTCCCTGTTAATGGTCTCTTCAGGAATGTGGCAGGGTACGCTAGAGATTCAGAACACACTTCAGTTTCACGTTTTGACTTACACATGCCAAACTGTGAATTTCTATGGCATTCCGGACCCGTGAAAGAAATCCAACTTAAATATAGTCTGGCTTTCAGCTCAGAGTTACTAGCAGCATAGCTCAGAAATGAACGCTTCAATAAGTACAATCCAAATTGAACGCACATGTTTCTCTAGCTTCGGATATTCGTGGTGTTCTTTTTTAGCAGTTTCCTGGAAGAAAGTCTGGGAATTCTCCTGCAGTTCCTGTCGTCAAACTTTTTAGACAGTTCTTATGAACCGATGACTTCTTTGAAAACAAAATCTTTGTGTACAGTGTTTACCACACAAAGCTGCAAAGTGTCGGTAGCTTTGAAAGGGCTTCATGGAGCCACAGAGTAAAAAGCAGAAAGGAAATCTTAGGGAGCCCTTAAAGCATGAAGGATGAGTGTGCGTATGGTATTGATGCTCTGGCCAGCCAAGCTCCTTGGCCAGATGGAGGTGAAGAACAGAAGTCTGAGAGGTTAGGATCCAGATTGCCGATGTAATGGATTATCAGCAGGTGGGGAAGAAACAGGAGAACCAGAGGCTTTATCAAAAACAAGACTGTGAAATCCTACCGAGAAATAGGCGAGTAGAGAATGAGCGTCATATCCTTCAGAGATAGGAAAAATGGTACGAGGAAAATATAACTGATTTCTGCCGATTTTCTTCTCATTTTATGTTGGCTTTGAAAGTTAGCATACAAAGTAATGGGTTTCATCATCAACACGCTTTGTCCTTACTGGCCCCCTCTTTCCCGTTCCCGCCTCCAGTGCGTCTCTTCTGCTTTCAGGTCACATGCCTTCAATTATGCTTATTTTTCTGCTCCTCCTCAGATCTTCTCCCCTCCCATGGCCCCTTTCTGGTTTCATGACTTACACACGCGCGCGCGCGCCCCCCCTCAACATGTACATGTGTACGTATATACACAAGTCAAGGTCTAGAGCCCCCATATGAGAACGAGCATGCTGTATTTGTCTTTCCGAGTCTGGCTTATTTCTCTGAGCATAATGATTTCCAGTTCCATCCATTCCCCTGCAAATGCCATGATTTCATTTTTCTTTATGGCTGAATAAATTTCTACTGTATTTATATATACCATATTTTTTTTAGCCATTCATCTATTGATGGATGTCTAGGCTGGTTCTATTTCCTACCCATTGTGAACAATGTGGCAATAAATATGAATATGTAAGTATCTCTGGGGTGTATTGACTTGAGTCCTTTGGGTAGATACCCAGGAGTGGTATACCTGGGTCACATGATACATCTATTTTTTAATATTTTAAAAATCTCTAGGTTGATTTCCATAGTAACAGTATCAGTTTACATTCCCACTAGCACTGAATAAAGGCTCCTCTTACTTTTTTTTCCCCCTGAGACAGGGTTTCTCTATGTAACAGCCATGGCTGTCCTGGAACTCACTGTGTAGACCAGGCTGGACTCGAACTCACAGAGATCCACCTACCTCTGCCTCCTGAGTGCTGGGGTTAAAGGCATGCGCTACCAGCACCGGCAAGGTTCCTCTTTCTCCAAATAGGTCCTCAGCAGTATTCATTGTCGCTTGTTATCTTGACGACAGCCTGTCTGACAAAAGTGAGATGGAACCTCGAGGCGATTTAATTGGCACTTTCCTCGTGGACTACTTTTCCGAGTGTTTATTGTCTGTGTTTCCTCTTTTGAGAACTGACTGTTCAGTTCATTAGCCCACTTATTGATTGGAAGATGCGTTTATTTCATGTTTAATTTTTGTAGCTCTTTATATATTCTAGGTGTGAAGTCCCGGTGTGAAATGTAGTTGAAAAGACGTTCTCCCATTCTGCATGTGTCTCTCTTCTGCTGACTGTTCCTTTTGATGGTCTGTCATTTCCTTTCTTTGTTTCAGCAGTGGAAAAGCCAAGTAATCTGAGTTATGTGGCTAGGGGGAGATGTAGCATCCGGGGCTAATAAAGAAAAGCAGTAAGTCAGAAGATGTTTTAAGTTATTCTACACAGGGATTTACAGGACCATCAGAGGATGTTAGAAGTTATTCTACACAGGGACCATCAGAAGAGCCTCCTGAAGAACTGTACGCACAGAAAGTGGTTGCTTTCTAAGGAAAAGAGTGGGGTTGTAGCTCAGCACATTCTAAAATCTACTAGGAAGAACTCAGGTCTGGACTTTGTTAAGCTACATGTACGTTCTCCTTATTCTGCCGTGAGTTTCCTATTTGCCAGGGATCTGTCCCATTCATCCACTTGTAGAGAGCATTCAGAAAACACTTGAACTGAAATAAAGATGAACTTCTAAGAAGAAATATTGAGGACCTCTTTAGTAAACGACAAGAGAGACCCTAAGGAATTTCAGGAAGATAGAAAGTGACCTGCTTGCATAGTGCTGAAGACATGGGGTTATTTTATTTTTTCAGTCATCAATTACCTAAAAGAACTCAAACCAATCACCGTTCCATTAATAGAGTAGTGATATGGCAAGAAATTTTGTGGTGGATACTTATGACATTATTGATATACTGTACAAAGGGTAAGGAACTCACGGTTTACACACCCTGATTTTCTCAAGGAGCAAACAGAGTCATGAGGGACACAGATAAGTGTGAACCAGCCAGGACAATGCAGTGCACAAGCCACTGCTTGTGTCAGTACCACTATGATGAGGTAATCTGCCTCTGGCTTCCCTGTGATGTTGTTACCGAGGCCACTGTTAGCCAATATGATTAGAAATGGTTTGAAGGAACATTTTGTTTTCTAACTCCACGTGTTAATAGTACTTAGAGTGCCTCTGTCACCCTGGCCTGGGAAGCAAATATACATTGAGGACAAACAGAACATAAGATGCTCACACTTTGCCCATGGCATCAGCTGTTTACAAATCATAATAGCAGCCACTTCTGAACCTCTAGAAGTGTGTTAAGTATTACATTAAACACTTTGCCCTCACTAATTTCATCCTTATAAAGTCAGGCAGTTCATAACTTCTCTGGTCTTCTTTTCCCCTTCTTTTTTTTCCATTACTCATTTTCAGTGAAATATAAATTGGAATTTATTTCTAATATACCTAGCAGATATTTACGGAGTGGCATTCATGAGCTAAATACTATGTACAAGGCATGCCTGGCCTTGCCCTGAGGAAGTCCACATCCTGGGAAGGGAGAAGCAGGTGTGAGGGGCTTCAGTAAAGTTGCTCTGGGCTGATGAGGGAGGACAGGGAAGAGACAGTATTCTCATTGATGACTATTTCTCAGATTGTTTAGTAATATTCCTCAAGGCTCTGCTATGTCTAAAGCAGGCCAACTCTGGATTGAACCTTGGAGATGGCTATTTTTATAGGTTGACATGGTTCACCAGTCACTGTCACGTGGGTTACCCTAAGTCCTCTGCCCCTTCTGGCAGTTCGACTTGTCTTGTGGTCTCTGATGTGGACAGGGGCTACAGTTGGGTCACAAAAGAAAAGGCTACCCCTTTCAAAAATAGGTTTTCCCTACTGTATGATTGGTATTAGAGGGAAAGGAAATAGATCTCTTTTCAAATATTTGTGGCTCTCTTTTCAATTGCAGACATTAATGAGTGCGCCCAGCCGGGACTCTGCGGTCCTCATGGGGAGTGTCTGAACACACCTGGGTCTTTCCACTGTGTCTGCGAACAAGGGTTCTCCATCTCTGCAGATGGCCGCACATGTGTAGGTAAGAGAACCAGTAGAAAATCCTGTAACTCTGGCATGAGGAAGCTGAGAGATGGCTTTCTACTGAATATGCAAAAAAAAGGCTCTCAGGCTTATAAGGTATTTGTAATTCAAGACCTAAGGCTTCTGCATGGCAAGGTGACTCGTACTGGAAAGCATAGGTGGCATTTACAAGTAGAATAACCCGAGGTTGTGGGGGTGGAAATACCCACAGGTGGTTCCCATACTTGAGCTACGTTAATGAGTGAAAGCTGCTCGAGCTGAGGATTCTGGGTGGACACCATGACTTTTTTTTTTTTTATTTCTGTTTCGATTACCCTTTGTGGAAGTCACCTTGCTTATTCTGTTTGTAAGACAAACATAATACCCTGCTTGATTTCTCTGTAGCGTTGGGAACCGAGAGTGTCTAGCATTATTCCGCTCATGTTCTCACCTCTAAGCCAGTCCATCTTCTTACCTACCCACATTGTGTATGATCCTGCAAAGGTTCATTAGACTGTATGACACTTAGATAGCACCCATTCCTGTTTGCAGGTCACAGCAACGGCTGTTAGTTTTATGCTCTTCGTGACATTATAGTCTGATAAATGGAGGAATAATACATCTGAACATTTCTTAAAGTAAGCTAAGGTTGCCATGATCGTAAGTCCATTGTATCTTTTTCGAGATGTAGGTTAGTGAGACTCGACTGCGTTTTGAAGAAGTACCTTGTAAATGTTCTATTCTAGGCCTAAGAGAGTACCCAGATTCTTTGCTCTGAAAAAAAATAAAATAAAAAATACTGCAGCAGGAAGCGTCTGCACTCTTGCTAGTACTACAGTGGAACCCGGCCGAGGAGCGGCGTCCAGGTTCAGCTGAAACCAATTATTATATTGGGAGGAATAAACTGATCTTATAAAACGGAGATTGTTGAAATTGTTCTCCTGCTGAGCAGACAAAACATGGAGGCCAGATTTGGCTTCGATGGGAGAAAGATAGTGCAGGGTGGAGCTGGAGCAAAGAGAGCCAAGGGTTTGGAAGGAGTCCCAAGTGGGGAAACGGAGGAAGGCAGCATTGTAATGTGGGCGATGGGAGATTTACAAGGAACGCGGGCTTTGGTGCTTCGTGTTTTATGTTAAGTTTATGTCTGGGGCTCTGAGGCTGTAGCCTTTTGAGAAGACACTGTGCAAGCTCATACATCTTCCCTCAGCCAAGGGGGTTGCTGCCTTGCCTCACACTGACAGGGCAGATTCACAGATCCCCACATCTCCAGAAAGATGCAGGCTTACGTTCTTTCCTTCACTCTAAATCACGGGCAGTTAAGTCTTCCCTTCCCTGAGACGTGGTCGAAGTTGCTACAGCTGGTGGTTGTACCATGATGCTCCGAGAAAGGACGGATCGTCTCAGATGCTCATCCATGGAAGCCGTTGTTCCAGACAAATATAGCGAGTGCTCGCAGATTTGTGTGTATTTGCCTGGAATTAGACGTACTGATTTTCCTTTCATCCTGTACCTTTTTAAACACTGATTTCTGCAAATTGGGAGTTACATAATCGCTCTAATTTGGTTGCAGCTCTAATTTGGTTGGTCATTTACTTGGCAAGGGCCTGGCTTTAAAAATGTGTTTTTAGAAAACTTCTAATGCTTTGTGAATCGCTGTATTTGTAGACTGCTCTCTTGGATACTTGTCCCTCCATATTCCCCAGACTGGACACTTTACAAGTAATAAAGGGTAATTTTAGAATATCACGCTGATGTATGGTAGTACAACTAATTATTAAACATGTTATTTTCCTTCTTGAATAAGTTCCATAAGGATTTCGTTTTTTAGGGATTAATCCAATACACTAAATTGGTCCAAGTTTTCTTTTGTTGGATTAAGTCTGAAACTTATGGCAATAGTGCTGTCCTCATTCGACCCTTCCTTGGCTGTGGTGTAGGACAAAGCCAGCCCATGTGATCAGGGTTTGGCAATGGAGCTCGTGTGCATAGTGTTTGTATTAATGCTGAGGAGTGGTTGGCACCCTTGGTCCACGTCCATTCACCAGCTTCCTTCTGAGCCTCTGGTTAAGCAGCTGAATCCATATCACTACTGGCAGTGGCACACTTGCTTCTACCAAGGTCAATGAACTAGGAGTCATACAATGAAGTGGGCTTAGAGTAGCTGGGGAAAAAAATGTCGGGTCCTTCCCTGATCCTCTGTATCTTGGACGGTTGTCACTGTCTGGCTTAATGACTGAGTGACTATCAAGGGGCAAATCTTCAGTCTTAAATGGTTTGAAGCAGCATGGCCAGCTCTGTGGTCATAAGAGGACATCACCAGTCCTTCGTCTCCCTTACCTGGATGTGGTGTCTGGGAGCAGAAGGTGGAGTGTCAATCAAAGCTCCAGTGGGGTGGGGAGCAGGATGAGCAGAATAATTAGTTATTGTTAATTCATTCGCTGGAGTATTACTGGATACCTGTATGGTACCAGACACTGCTCTGAAGGCACAGTACAAGACAGTTCTTGCCCATACAGAACCAATATCACAGGAGGGGGACATTAACCTACAGGATTAAGTAGGGATGTATTCCATAGGAGACATTCTTCATTTATATTTAAATCACATGATGTAATTGTGCTTTGTGGATATATAAATAACTGCATGGTGTAGCATACTATTTATATCATGTGAGATATATATATATAGCATTATATACATTATATATGTATATACATACATACATACATATACACATTATAAATCCCAGAGTTGGGTGTTAGGAAATCATGGGGAACAGGGCTCTTTAGATGGATATTGTCTTCTATCCTTCCATGCTATCTCTTAGTTATGGCTTGTCTTCTCTTATTGTCTTTTCACTATGTAACCAGAGCTCTCACGTTGTGTGTAAAATGACAGTGAATTTCCTCATTTCCCTTACATCACCATTTTATAACCCATTTTGCTCTATCCATTGACTCTAAAATTGCTGATGATTTTGCTCTTTAATTTTTTTATTAGGAATTTTAATTTACAGGAATGGTATTTTGTCATGGTGTTCACTCACTAGCTTAGGGAATGGCTTCATCATCATTAGCAGAATGTGTGTGCGTGGGAAATGAGCAGAAACACTGGGAGCCATCAGACTGCTCTGCACCCCTGGAGAGAAACCTCTCTTGCTCCCTGACCACATCACTCTGCCTCTGGCCTCACACCCAGCATGTGTCCAGGCTTAGCGAGAATGTGTGTTGTAATCCAGTGGTGCTGGGAACATCACATGTCTTTGAAAGCTCACGTGCCGTCCAGCTGACTCACATGATAGAATGGCCACATTGGTGTCACAAGGATCCAAAGGAGCCAGCAAAATAATAAAACACTGCTGATTTACAGAACTTAGGGATCCTTCCTTCCTTGTTTTCCTCCATTGGTCAGTCATGCTAACGGCCTCCTGACCATGTGCAATAAACCCTTCATAAAATCCCATAGTTCAGAAAGTATTTCCGGTCATCCATTCAACAGTGTGTTTGTTGTTTGCTTATCTATTTGAGTTGCTAGGAACTTAGGGCCGCACACATGGTAGATAAGCATTCTACTACAGAGTTACATTCCTAGTCCTCAACAAACATTTATGAATGCCTACTATATGCAAATGACAGTCCTAAGTACTGGAGTAGCTTCAGTGACCGCCCCCCAAAACAGACCTCCATATTTTTCTGAGACAATAAACTAAGAGTGTAAATGATATACGGCATTAGGACGTGAGAAATCCTGTGAATAAACGAAGAAGTTGAGTTGAGTTCAGGGAACCATGAGATCTAGAGCAAGAAAGGAGACATGGAGGAGGGTGGCAGAATTGACTGTTCTGCTCCTGTAAGTGTGTTCATGGGAAAAAAAAGTTACTTTGTGTTTGAGCAAAAGATCCACATTAAATGCCTCTTAGTTTTAAACTGGTCTTTGACTCCTAAGTGACAAGCACCATCAATAAATGGCCGAAGGTTCAAAGTGACAAGCAGAAGGCCTTTGCCTTATCCCTGGCATGAATTCTGTTCCCAACGGAGGAATAAAAACCAAATCGACACAACATGAATGTGAGTCCTCGTGTAACGTGTGAGCTTTGACTGAGTGATCTCAGTGCAGGCTCGATGGTGACAGCAGACCTACCTCTCTGGTGTATTGGGAGTGGGAAAGGCTGGGGCACTAAGAGGTGACCAAGGGATCTATGGAAACGATAAAACCTCACCGGGAATCTCCAGCTACTCTTGGAGGCAAATTCTGCTTTAAAAGTCAGGTGCGCAGCTGGCATTACTTTTTTTTTCCCTATTGGAAAGAGAAGATCAAAGGCTTTTGTTTTAACTCTATGTGCAACTGCTGTGCTCCCACCCCCACCAATTATAATGATGCTGTTACTTCTCACTGCTCATAATAGTACTTGGGACTGAATGTGTGATGAATGCCTCTTCCTAGTCTTCATGACAATTCTGCTACTCATTGAGAATTTGAGATCTGCAAGACAGAGAGGGGATCTCTTATAACGCCTAGCTGGACCTCAGCAATCTAGAATTTTCTCCTCAGTCCCCAAAAAATTAAATCCTACTGTTAGAAAACTATAGAGACCCTTCTTGGGTACCAACTGCAAGCCACTACTTGCTCATATATTCATCCAGAAAAAGAAGATATCGAAGTTGACCTATCATGGACTGGCTTCTTGAAGCATGTTGATTGATAATAGTGGTAGCCATGTGAATGAAACAAGGTGCCTTCGGACTTGTGGCTAATTTTGTCATCACTGGACAGCTCCACTCCAAGAAATAAAGCAAGTGTGCTGTGTGTTTGACCTTGAGGTACATTTTCTATGCACAGTGCAGAACGGAAATACAAACCCACTGCCGACAGAGCACCAAGGCATCAGTAGTTTTGTGGCACGAAGATAGAACTTCATATCTATCACTAAAGAGAAATATTTCTGCAAGTGATTTAGCCAAGAATGATGTTCAAGTACGCTGACCCAAAATAGATTACATCCTGCTGCTTGGGCAGAAGATTTTTAGGTTTATTTTTTCAGTCATTTTAAAGTCTGAAACTGAAAGGTCTACTAAGGAAAAACAATTTGACTGTTCCTTACCTTTACTGGATAAAAAAGGGGGGGGGGAGATTTAACAAGGGGATATATTGTCTACGACATGCAGAAAAAGAAAAAAATGAAAAAGCTCAGACGATATTCCAAGTAAAGGAGGTGGGTTCCATTTGTAAGGGCTACTATTCGTATTTGCTCTTCCTGTGGATGCTCTTCAGCAAGACTGAATGAAAGTGGATATTTAAGTCATTACGGAGAGAGCTGAGGAAATTTTGATGGAATAAGCTGCCTTTGGGCCTGGAATCCAGATTTTCCCATATGTTGCTTGATAGTATATCAACACTGGATAAAGAAACTCCTAACAGAAACAGAAGTTTCAGGAACTCTTTCTCCGCCTCTTTACCATCTATTGACCTTTACAAGCCCAGAGACAGGCAAGATCATCCATGCTTTCCTTGCAACCAAATAACAGACATGAGCTTGTCAAAAAAGCAAAGTCAGCAAATGGGAACGGACAACACATACCTTGTATTGATGCCCTCACATGCCCTTGGCACCCGGCCTGAACTACCTGTTTTGACAATTCTTTTGGTGTCATCTACATTGAGAGAGGTCTTTATAGGTCATGGGAAGCTCTTACGAGGCGTTTTCATACTTCAGATCTGAATCACACTGCTCCACGTGTCATGTTAGAAGCAGTCACTTAGGCGATTATCTTGGACTCCCCGTGCAAGTGGGCAGGGAATGGTTCCATGACTGCTAGGAAGACAATGCATTCATGGTGGTTATAGCTGCCGTTCCTGGAGTTCTCACTGCCCCAGGCGCTACGTTAAGTACATCGTGCCATTCCTCTTGTTACACCTTCACAAGAAGCCTGTGGGTGGGTTAGGTATTAATTGGTATGCTTTCGGCTGCAACCATGAGGACATTGGTTATATTAATAAGGAGTACAGAGGTCCTCACCTCTCCTGCTGGGGTCTTTATCCAAATGCTGCACGCTCCCGGAGCACTTCTCAACCCCTTTCCTCAGACTTGCTCACCCCTAGTGAATTCCTGTTTTCTTTTCCTTCCTCCATACCCTCTCTATTCTCCTCCTTTGTGCGTGGGTTGCTATTGTGATGGCCACTGCAAGACTCTCGGGCCAAGGAGGCAGGGGCCGGCTTCAGTTTTGCCTTGTGCTTTGTATGCCCCTGGAGATGCTTAGGGCATAATAGATATTTGGAGAATGAATGGTGGAGGGAATACTGTCTTTACTTCATCCTGTATTAGGGATCCTTTATAACAAGGATGCCCTGAGCCAAACGTGTTGTGCACATTTGCAAAGTCTCTCTTATTCTGTAAAGCATGCCTGCTGTGGGATGGTCTGTATGTCAAACATGTTGCTTATTGGTCAATAAATAAAACACTGATTGGCCAGTGGTCAGGCAGGAAGAAGTATAGGCGGGACAAGGAGGAGAGAATTCTGGGAAGTGGAAGGCTGAGGAGACACTGCCAGCCGCCACCATGACAAACAGCATGTGAAGATGCCGGTAAGCCACGAGCCATGTGGCAAGGTATAGATTTACAGAAATGGATTAATTTAAGCTATAAGAACAGTTAGCAAGAAGCCTGCCACGGCCGTACAGTTTGTAAGCAATAAGTCTCTGTGTTTACTTGGTTGGGTCTGAGCGGCTGTGGGACTGGCGGATGAGAGAGATTTGTCCTGACTGTGGGCCAGGCAGGAAAACTCTAGCTACACATGCCCCGAGTAATGGTTGGGCCTAGAAGCTGTTGGACGGGTAAGCTGTGGGATCTGACTCTGTGAACTTGACTTCCAGCTCCTTCTTAGCTGTGTGGACTGGGTAAGTTCCTAAAGCAGCACTATCTCATTTCCCCCTGGATGGTGAGGACCATGCTACCCGCGTGAGCTGGGTGTGCGTTGGCACCATCAGCCCAGAATGGAGCCTAGCCCATAGGGCTTGCTCCATGGCTGTGGTGTTATTACTGTCTTAGTGCTTCTTACATGGGTACTTTCGTCCCTGTTAGTTATATCCTTTGTTGCACAGAAGCAGGAACATTTAAAACAAGTTCATTTTGTATTATCAGTGCTTACAGAATATGGATCATTTTATATTAGGTATTTGTGAGTGAAATTATTGGGTAGTTCCAGGTCTAGCCCTATGCATTGATGGGTTACTACCTCTGCTTTTAAATCCAAAATTAAAGTCATGTATAATATGGCATAGTAATTCATTTCTCTATAATTTGCCTTCATCCCTCAACTTCTATGTTCCCTAAGAATGTCACATGACCAACTCAGCTTTTCCATTCACCCACCCAATACTTGATGTTTCAAATTATTTTTGTTTCTTAATTGCTAGTGAGGTTCCGGCCAGTATTGATGCTTCCTTGCCTGAAGCCCTGGGGCTAGTATTTCTAGAGGTACACTGTCTATTTTCTGTGGTTTTATAATTGATCTTTCTTGGCTTTCTATTGGAATATAGAAAGAGAAAAATTAGAATAGTGGGGGGGAAGAAAAGAAAATTCTTTGGCCGCTTTTATGTTGCCTCTGGGGCCTATGTGTCAAAAAGATGAATCTGGGGTTTGATATGTTTGGCCTATGCTGAGGGCTTTCTCCCGGTCCACACTGGCCGCTTAGCCTTCAAGAGGTGGCGTAGGAAAACAAAATGTACAGTGTGGCTAGGCTTTTAGAATAAGACCTTTATGCTCTCAAAGCAGGCTAGTATGAAAGTGTAAAGCTGTTAAGTTAATACAAGGGTGACGTAAATGTTTACTAGTAGATGTGTTAAAACAAAGTAACACTGCATTTATAAAACTTACAACGGCATAAAAACACACATGCACATTCCGTGTGTCCTGTCTCTTGTGAGAGCTGAGAAAGAAGAAACATACATTCAGCTACATACAGCGGAAGCGCGGGGTGTTTTCTGGTATTCTTGAGAGAACTGTCTCTGAACGGCATGAATGTAATTTACAGTGTGACCCAAGAGCTCCATTTTCCGTGATTGTCCTTTATGTGAGTGCCTTCAGGATAGAAAAATAGTCTTGTATTTAAGGCCTCTTGTGTTATTCTTTTAGATTTTAGAAATATTTCTTTTCTGTAAAAAATCTAATTCCTTCTCATAGGCTTTCCGTCCTTTTCAGACACTTTTCTGGTTTTCATATAGTAGTATCTTAGCCTTGGTGGGAAGAAATAGGAAGAAAATGGAAAATGTGCTTTTACATTCAGAAATATAGTTTCTTATTTCTCTGAAGAAATATAGGCAATGTACTGTGTGTGTGTGTGTGTGTGTGTGTGTGTGTGTGTGTGTGTTTTGGTTTGTTGGTTTGTTTTGCTTTTCTGAAAAGAAAATCAGTTGGTGTAAGAGTGTACAGTAATCCCAGCACTCTGGAGGCTGAGGCAGGAGGATCTCCACCAGTTCCAAATAAGCCAGAGGGAGATGCCATCTCAAACTAGACAAAAACAAAAATGTGTCTTGTTTCATTAAAAAGCATCCTACTTTGTGATCTTAATATTTTTCTTCCTTGTCCCAGATACTCAATTTTGAATCTTTATGTGAAATATCGAGGTTTTGTTGGAACCAAACAGACATGTGGCCAACGCACGTTTCCCCAGGCTGTGCCCCCTAGCTCCACTCTGCAGCTCTGGTCTCCAGCAGGAAGATCCTTGCCAAACACAAAGTGCAGCCGTTCCAAGCTGTTCAATGACACAAACGACCTTTCCAGATACAAGGCCTGAGCTTTGCAAGCTCCCCCAATGAGGAAAACCATCAGGGTCAGACCACTTCCTCTGCTTGCCTGATCATTCATGGAATGAGCCTGTCAGGATGGTTTGAAATGTAATCCTGACGTGACGTATGTGCTTTTTGGATTTTTCTTTTTTCTTTTTTCCTTCCTTTTTTTTTTCCGTAAGTGATCCGTGCAAGACTTCATTCATGAGACCGCTCATTCCTGACCTCCTTTGGGCGAGACAGGAAGACCTTTCTGTTATTTATCCTATTTCTTTGTCTTTAGCCTACTGGGGATGAGAATGGGGGATAATTTAAACACTTAAAATTTAGTACTCCTTGGGGGTATTTAAAAAACCCCACAAAGATTTAAAAAAAAAACTCATTCATTTTCTATTTTCCCTTTATATAAAAGAGCATTTTCTAACAATGCTTACTTTTAAACATCTAAAGAAGTATGTAGAGTAGGAAGGGTCCCAGGATTGGAAGCCACTCTGGGTCTGAGCAGGAGACTCTCAGAGTGGGTAGCGCTGACTCAGTATCAGCTTTCATGAATGAATAGCCTAGCAAACATGAACAGCCTCCTGAACAGTTAGCATGTCTAACCCCCACGTCCTACAGTATTAGAGTTTCTGTCTGTTCTGAATATGTAACTATTCACCAAGACGCTGATGAAACCATTCCATGATATTGCTTCATCCAGCACTCTCTATAGGACCAACACATAGTTGCCTGGAGATGGGATTCATATATTCCTCATGACCTGCAGTGGATCTTACTAAAATTCAGTTAAAACTCTAAGACATAGTGTGTTACATGTACAGTTTTATTCTGGGTTGTATTGTTTTAAACAAGCAAAAATAGCTTGCCTCTATTTTGCAGTTTTTTTAAAAAAAAGAGTTTAGGAACAGATTACAATGAGCAGGAAGTAATGACCAAGGTTGCTGTGGTAGACTCCCTACAAGGTCGAATATGGTGTGTGCCCCAATACTGTCTCATGGGGAGTGGTGACATGAATGACCTTTTGAAATCCAGTGTCTCTAACTAGGGAATGTAATAATATAAATTAGCTTGTTAAAAAGCCTATACTAAAATGCATACTTAAAAGTACAGGATTAGGGCTTGAGAGATGGCTTGGTGGTTTAAGAATGCTGCTACTGTTTCTGAGAACCCAAGTTCAGTTCCCAGCATCCATGCCAGGCAGCTCACAAATGCCTGTAACTCCAGCTTCAGGAGATCGGATGCCCTCTTCTGGCCACTGTGAGTACCTGCATGCACATGGCGTACACTCTCACAGACACACATACACATGAATAAAATTTATAAAAAAAAGTTTTAAAAAGTACGTAATTTTTTAAGGCACAGCTTAACTTTTACAGGAACTATCCTCCAAACCCTTCCCCAAACATCCCAATGATTTTAAATGATCACAAACCTCCTCCATTACTCCCAGTCCCATATACCTAGTAATCATTCTTACTCTCTTGTGGTTTATTTTGCTAGTTTTCAGCAATCTATCAATGGACTTACATAATATATACTCATCTCTTGCTTCTTTTATTCAGCGGTGCTATTTATACACATTAATTTTATTATATGTATCAGTCTATTAATTTTCATTGCTACGTGTATATTGTGTGGAAATGCTGTAATTATGGTGCTGGTTGTTATTTGAATTGTTTCAAGTATGGTCTCTGTAGTCATCATTTTTCTTGTGGATGTGACCAAATACTTGACAAGACACAATTTAAAGGAGGAGGGGTTTATTATGGCTTACACTTCAAGGGGAAATGTCCATCATAGTGAAGAAGTCATCAGGGCATGAGCTCAAGGCGGCTGGTCACATTGCAGCTGCATCTAGGAAGCAGAGAGTGATGAATTCTTGTGCTCAGCTGACTTTTTCCTTTTTCTTCAATCTAGAGCCCCAACCCATGGAACGTTACCACCTACAATTAAGTTGGCTCTCCCCACTGTGGTTAACCTAGTCTAGATAACCTCACACCGGATTGCCCAGAGGCTTGGCTCATAGGGGACCTAGAACCTCTCAAGTTGACAGTCAGTATTAACCATCAGTCTTGTGACTAAATGCCCATTGGCTATCTGGGAACATGTCTTTTAGGGGACATAATCATGCATTTCTGTTAGATATTACCCAGAAGTATATAAATATAAAATATAAATATAAAATTTACCTCTTGTAAATATATCCATCCAGTTTTTGAGAATGCCAGTTTGCACATGTGCCAGCAAAGAGTACAAGGTACAGATCCGCATCTTATCAGTGATTGATTCCTTTGGAAGTTTAGTTAAGCCTATGGCATATAATGTCCCTTTCCATTTCCCTGCTAAGGACTAATATTTAACAAAGTCCTCTTCATATATCACTGCAATCAAATTATTAATTTTTCCTTAGAATATTGGCATCAGCGTCTATAAAAGAGGATAGCTATTGATTGTCCTTCCTTCTAATGTCCTTGTTGAATTTGTGGAGTCAAGGTTGTTCTAGCCTCAAACAGAGTTTGAAAGTATATCTGTTTGGATGTGATGTAATTGAAAAAAAGCTTACATGTTGAGGGTGTGGTCCTCAGCTGATGATGCTGTTTTGGAAAATTCTTAAAAATTTAGGATGTTGAGTCTACCTGGGAGAAATAGGTCATTGGGACCCTGTATTCATTGACCCTGTTTTGCCTTGACCCTTCTAGTATTTTGTTTTCTGCTTTCTGACCATCATAAGATGAGTTGTCTCCCCTATACAATGCTCCTGCCACCAAGTTCTCTCCATGCTTATGAAGCTGAGCATGTATGAGCTAGACCAGCCGAAACCTTTAGCTTAAGGGAATTGGACTGCCTTTGAGACAGTCATGTCAGACATTTTGTTACAGCAACAAGCGACTATAATACAATCACCCTTTTTGTTGGGTCTGGGAAACTTTATACAAAATTAGTTTTCATTTGTTCTCAGATTCTTAGATGAATTCACAAGTGAAGTCATTTATAGCTGGGAAGGTGTGTGTGTGTGTGTGTGTGTGTGTGTGTGTGTGTGTGTGTATGTGTTAGAGATTTTTTCCATTTCAGTTGATAGATTTTTAATAACTAAAATTGTATTTATACTCCACTTTTCATGTAAGTTTTGGTAAGATGTTTTTCAAGGAAATCGTTGATCTTATGGGAGCTTTCAAGTTCATTGGAACAAAAGTGGTCATAATGGCTCTCTCTATTGACTGTGCACCAGTGTGTTTTGTGTTTTCTTTGAGTGTTGTTAAGTCTGGACTTGGTTCTTGACCACTTACTCTTCCTTCAGGCACTGGTCTTCACAGCGAACAGCTTTATTCGTTATTCTTTGTTTCCTGCTCTTATTTTCTGCTTATGTATTGGTTGCTTCTTCTCTTTACTTTCTTTAGGTGCTTTTTGTCTTTAGTTTTTAGTCATTGCAATAGACCCTTAAACCACTAGACTCTCAACAATCTTCTATTAATGTATTAATGTATTTATAGCTATCCAGTTCCTCCTAAGAATGACTTTGGAGTCTGGATATTTTGTATTTTATCATCCAGATAAAAATATTCTAAAGACCATTGCCATTTTTTCCCCTTCTGTCAGTGAACTGTTTAGAAATAATTTGCTAAATCTCCAGACATTTGAGAGGAGGTGTTCTAGCCATCTTTTTGTTATCTATGTCTACCTTAATATGCTCAGAGAACACACTCTAATTTACTTTAATCTTTGAATTTGCTATGACATAAGAAATTATCAACTTCAGGAGGCTGAAGAGATGACTCAGTGGTTAAGAGCACTGGCTGCTCTTCCAGGTCCTGAGTTTAATTCCCAGCACCCACATGGTGGCTCACAACCATCGATGGTGGGACCTGATGCCCTCTTCAGGCATGCAGGTGTATATGCAGATAGAGTACTTGTACACATAAAATAAATAAATAAATAAATCTTTTAAAAAATTATCAACTTCAATAAATGTTCCTCTAACACAGTGCTGGCTAGTTTTGTCAACTTTGACACAGCTAGGATTATCTGGGAAGAGGAACCGCAACTGAGAAAATGCCTTCATCATATTGTCTGTAGGCAAGTCTATGGGGCATTTTCCTCATTCATAATCAAAGTGGGCTAGCCAAGCCCACTCTAGACAGTGCTACACCTGGGCAGGTGGGCCTGAGTTGTATTTTAAAAAAAAAAGCAGGCTGAGCAAGCCATAGAGAGCAAGCCAGTAAGCAGCATTCCTCTATGGTTTCTCCTTCAATTCCTGTAACTGGTTTCTTGCCTTTGAGCTACTCTCCTGACTTCCCTCAGTGATGAACTATAATCTATCTGTAACACAACTGAATCTTTTCCTACCCAAGATGGTTTTGTTCTGAGTGTTCTATCACAGCAATAGATAGCAAACTAGGACATAGACTTAGGAACAAATGTATATGAGGTAGTTGTACATATCTATGTCAATTAGGGCTAGTGTGTAAATTGTATTGTTCAAACCATCTATATATAATAATGCTTTTGTTCACTTATTGCATAAGAAGAGGTATTGAAAAGTCCTCTGGTATTATCTTTGGAATTTGTCAGCTTCTTATTTTAGTTAGCCAATTTAAATTTTGCACATCCTCAGGCAATAGAATTAAATATACAACCGTCAGATCTTTATAGTGGATTGACCTTTGTATTCTTTTGAAGTGATCTTTTTGTCTCTAAATGCATTTTGCCTTTGTCTACTTTGGCTCTTATGAGAAAAGGAGTGTTGATTAACCATACATTCTGATGTTTGCTGTCATTATTTGCTGATATGGTAAAAATGAAGCAAGTAGACAGATCAAGAACGATCGGAGTACATACTACTAAGTTAGAGTTATTGATTAGATACTCACGTGGGCATGTCTGGTGGCAGTTGAGTCACAGTAGGCCCAGTGTTCTGCAAGGTCCAGGCTGAAGATGCAAACTGAGAGGCCTCAGATGCAGGTGGTATTTGCAGCTGGTAGAATGGATGCAGCCATTAAGAAATAGCACCGAATGAGAACAGAAGGTAAGCCAAGATTGAGCTTGAGAAACATCAACGTGTACTCATCAAGTAATTAAGGCTGCTTGAGGAGTGACCCACAGATGGACATAAAACCCAGAAGCATAGGAAATAGTGGAAACCAAGGAAGAAAAAGACTTCTAAGATCAGAAGGAGTTCAGCTGCGTCAGGTACTATCCAGAGTGATGTGAAGATGTTTACCAGGAAGGAGACATTGTGCCTGGCAAATGGATGATCTTATCAAGAGCTCCTTCAAAGGGAGTCTCATATATAGGATGCATCCAAGAGCAAATGAGAAATGAAGGAGTGGAAACAGTGCATGTAAAAACATCAAGTGCCGCCGGGCAGTGGTGGCGCACGCCTTTAATCCCAGCACTCGGGAGGCAGAGCCAGGCGGATCTCTGTGAGTTCGAGGCCAGCCTGGGCTACCAAGTGAGCTCCAGGAAAGGCGCAAAGCTACACAGAGAAACCCTGTCTCGAAAAACCAAAAAAAAAAAAAAAAATCAAGTGCCATGACTGGTACAGAGGCTGGGAAATATGGTTCTCTGGGAAGGGGGTATGGTGAAAAAAGACTCTTCTTGATTTTGTAAGACTATGGGTACCTAGGAATGCTGGTTCTTGGTCAGTGATCCAATAGCCAGGGGAGGAAGAGGGGAGTAGAAAATGCAGGGGCAGATGGGGTAGCTGGAAAAGCAAGTAACTTAGAACCCAAGGATAGATGATTTCAGAGGCCATGCCGTAAAAACCTTCCCATCATTTTGCATGGAGATACACTGAAGAGGTTTTCGTTGCACTGATGGAATGCCCAACACAACCAACTTGAAGAAGTAAAGGGTAATTTTAGCTCATGGTTTCTGAGGTGAATGGTCACTTGGTCCCAGGCTTCAGAGCAGAACATCATGGGGTCAGGAGCATGAGACAGAAGAGATTTTTACCTTGTGTTAGACAGGAAGCAGAGAGAAAGAAACCAGAAGTAGGCCCAGGCAAAACACTTCCAAGGGCTTCCCCTTATGACTCATTTTCTCCAGGTACATCTGTCTCTTTAAGTTACTAGAAGCTCCTAAGTAGCACACCATGGGCTGGGGTGATGAGTTTCACACAAGTATTTGGTGGGGGACACATCATATTCAAACTATAACAATGTTTAAGCAGAAAGTTACTTGGCAGACTATTTCTAGATACTTAATCACTTTGTTATTGTGAGTAATAAATCTGTGTTCCTCTTGAGTGTCTGAAAGCACAAAACCAAGTTAGGAGGCCATTGCAGCCAGCTAGGTGTGAGAGGGTGCAACCTCAGAGAAGAGAGAAGGCTGAGACACAGAGAAAAGAGTAGAGATAGAAGCAAGAGACAAAGCCAGGAGAACATGGGTATTAAATATGGAGAGAGAGTCAAAGAAGCCTTCCCCTTTTTCAGGTTAGATCAGATGTTCTCAACCCATGGGTTGCGACCCTTTGGGGATCAAATAACCCCTTTACAGGGGTCGCCTAAGACCAGTGGAAAACACAGATATTTACATTATGATTCATTAACAGTAGGCAGAATTACAGTTATGAAGTAGCAATGAAAATAATTTTATGGTTGGGGGTCACTACAACATAAGGAACTATATTAAAGGGTCAAGCGTTAGGAAGGATGAGAACCACTAGGTTAGATAATCAGGATTATATTTATGATTTTAAGATTGGTTTTCAACGTCTGTAACTATAAGTGAGGAATTGGTGTGGTCTGCCATGGCTGACAAATATCAGAGTTTGGCTTAGCTTCTCTGGACCCAAAAGCTGCTTTCAGAAGTCAAGTAGGAGTCTAGTCCTGGCATTTTCAAGTAATTACTTGAGTAAGTCTCTGAGGGCAGTGTAGCCTAAGGTAGGGGGGGTATAGGAAGCTCTCTCGTTAGCCAGCCTTGTTTTCTAGAATTTCTGGCCTCTGTCATTTCTTCTTGTTTATCTTCAGCTGCTTCAAATAGATTTGTGACCATCAATTCCCCCACATTTTTTTCTCCTGCCCTTCTCTCTGGTTCTTCTATTGGCATGGAAGTCAGACTATACAAAGACATTGGGTTTTGCTGTTTTCCTGGCTCGCCCATTTCCCAGAACTAAATTATTATCCATAACACATAAGGACCATATTCTCCAGCCCTGTGGATATTGCCAGACCTCAGTGGACCTTTTTTAGAAAGGGTCTACAATATCCTATTGTATTGTCTGGATGCTCTCCAAATCCAGTTTTTAATTTCCTATTGGCTAAATTCTATTTTTTCTTCAAGCCTGTGCTCATCTCCTGCTCACTGCTGGCTTTCCTCTATGCTGTGAGAAATACCTTAATCTCCTTTGGGCCAGCAGCCATGCCATTTTAAAATTCCTTTGGGCAGACATTCTGCTAACATCTTTCAGTTCCACTCTTGGCTGAGGTTTACTGTCTTCTGGTCAACCTCCATTCCTTTCAAGAAGAAGTGTGAGGTCTGCAATTCTCCTGAGCAGAAGCCCTGCATCCCTTTTAATACAAGGCCCTGTTATGTGACTGTTTTCTTAAAGTTCTGGCACCAAATATATCAATTGCAGGTGATTAGGAAGTCTCAGCTGAAATAGTAGAGCATTTCCTTCTGATGAAAAGATTGAAGAACGTCCATACTAACTATCAGCTTGGGTCTTCCTGAGACTAGCACACCATTTGAGCCTGGTATGTGTCTTCCAGGAGTCTCTTCAATAAACATCTTTGGAACCTACTGTGCTCTGGTTTCTAGGTTTCAGGATGACGGTGCTGCTTGTGCTAAAACCTGTTTAAGGACAGGAGGTCCTTCTAAACCACAAGTCAGCAAGTGATGCCACTGAGTGGCAGACGACGTGGCTCGATTTGCTTCTTTGCAGTGAACATGCTCCATTATGCTTTGTTGGACTCACAGTGTGGTTCACTCATTACACAGGAGTAACATTTTATAAGCATCCCTATGAGAGGCGAGCCCAGATGTTGACCAGAGCCTTCAGTATGGAATTAGACAGTGGTCCTCAACAAGGACCAGTCTTTCTCCGCCTCTACCACTTACTCTTTGTGTTACTTGAGAAGACACTTCCCTCTCCATGGTTTAGTTTTCTGGTTCTCAAAATGAGGAGGCCAATGTAGATATATCTGAAATCTCCTTTAAGTCAGGATGAAAAATCGGATTATGGAATAATGCCCTGATAGCATGAAGGGTCTTCACTTCCAATGTTGTAGCCACTATGGAGATTTTGTTAGTGGCCAAGTACCACAAATGGTACTTCTTCCAACTCTACCATTGCCCTCACTAGAGTATCCTAGAGGCAGAAGGGTGGCTCATGTCTGAGACTTTTCCCCTAGTAGGTGGATGTGTCTTGCTTGAAAGTAGGGAGGAGAAAAAAAAATCTACAAAGCACAGATGTTAAGAGCCTGAGGAAAGAGGCTCTCTTCTTCATAATTGAAAACAAAACAAAACTGAAGAATTTGTCTGAAAAAAAAGACCAAACCACTTTCCCAACAAAATAGACATAAATGCACCTTTCTTGTAATACATGTAGGCTTTTCTGAATGTGACACCTTGTGGGACTGTTTGTGTTTGTTAGGAATTTCATTGTCAAGTTCTTTGAAGACAGTTTTAATTTTGTGATCAGCATATAAGCTGCCTGACCTACTCTCTTTCAGAAAATCATGTTGAATCTTTCATGTTTTCCCCCCTAATTTTACTCTTCACTTTACCAAAGTGAGAGGGTGAAGATTGGGTAATTTTATCAATCTCCATTCAGGAATTAAAGGAAAGTTGGAGTTCCGTTTTACCACATAGGTTTTGAAAAGCTTTTGACTGATGAAGAAAATATATTGACTGAAAAGCTTACAGATGTGCAAAACAGGTCAACTGTTAAGACCCTGAAAGAGTGAACTTGACAACCGTTGACACAGTTTCAATGTCTAACACTAGCTGTTGGCCTCTCTAAGCATCCTGGGCTGTGTTCCATTTACCTTTCTAATATTAAGAGGTGATTTTTTTTTGGGGGGGGGAGTAATTTTAGTGACCCACTGGCCTTGTAGGTGGTATTGTTTCTTGACTTCATTTACGCTGAAACACCAATATTTACCTGTACTTTTTTCTCAGTAAAAAATAAGAAGAGAAGAGCTATATGAGAAATTAGTAGTTCTTTTATGATAATATGCCTAATATGTGTGAATTGATGACTGAGCAATCACCGGACAGTCATTTCCAATAGATTACTAGCTTGGGGGGTGGGTAGTATTTCCAGTGATGCTGTAGAAATTTTGATGTTAAGCAAAGAAAATGTGATATTCGATGATTCAAAATTTAGTCTCAAGTTCCAAATTCAATCCTGGCAAAAGAGAATGATGTTCACCTATCCAGATAGATAATGGAAAAATAGATTTGAAATCTCATATCATCAAAGAAAGTGAAACAATTTTTATGGAGGCCATTAAAGAATCAAAACAAAGGACTGGGCATCTAGATTGGTGGGAGAGCTCTTGCCTGGCCCTTCTGAGAAGTGAAACCAGTGCTGTCCTTCAGTTAAGCTATTACCTCACCTCACTGCTGAAAACAAGAAACTGCAGAGTTGCATTGTATCATTTTTATAAAATATTAATTGTTGAACAGCTAGTCTCCAGCAGGCACTTCACATTCCTTTTTTCCTATTCATTCCAGTCCAAAGTATTACTCATCTAAACTTGCTTGGTGAATCATTGTTACAGTAAACTGAGTCCGCAAGACGCCCAGTAATTCATAACCAGCTGGGAGCTTGTTCACCTTCAGGCCAGCCATTCAGTGCCTGCGCTGGTGAACAGTAATAAGAGGCCATCATCTGCTGAAATTGCATGAAATTAATAAAAAGGAAGGCAAGATAGCTAATTTTAAGAATCTGGACTGAGAAGCCAATAGGTTCCAAGTAGCTGATTTCCCTGTTTTTCTCCCATTTTAGTAGAGAAATAAGTTGCTAGGAAGGTGTGTTGATGGTTCCCCATCCCCTCAAGCCTGATACAGGTGTAGAAAAAAGAAGAGTGGCTTCATATCTGTAGTTGAGGGAGGTACCTTGACAGAGGTGCCCTTTTAGGTTGACTCTGGAAGGGTCATCATGAGTTCCTGAGCAAAGAAAGGAGTGGGAGAGTCTGTCAGGCAAGGGATTTTTAAGGTCAGTGAGACTTTATTCTAGTTCACCCATGGGGCTAGAGTTCAGATTGAGAAGGTTATCTGAGAACTGCCACCACACATGTAGCCTGGAGCCAGATGACAGAATCCTTGTGCTCTAGCCAAGAAGAGATGGTAACCATTTTGAGCAAGGGAATGGCCTGGGTGGGCTTGCATTTTGTGAAGATCACACCAGCAACAGTTAGGTAGGTGCAACAGTTAGGTAGGTAGAGAGTGGATTACAGTGGTACTCAACCTGTGGGTCACGACCCCTTTGGCAACCCTCTATCTCCAAAATCATTACGATTCAAAACAGTAGCAAAATTACAGTTATGAGGTAGCAATGAAAACAGTTTTATGGTTGGGGGTCAGCACAACACGAGGAAGTGTATTAACGAGTCGCAGTGTTAGGAAGGTTGAGAACCACTGGATTAGAGGGAGGGGCAAGACTGGAGATAGGGAAGCCATCTGGAGTGTAAGGAGTATCCAGAAAGATAAGAAATAGGGTAGGGCAGCAGAGGGAGTTCCAGAAGGGTAGGGATGGTGTCAAGATTTCTGGCATGAGTGTCTGGTTGGAATTGCTGTTGGAGGGTGCATGGGAGAAATGGAGCTGTTGTGAGGAAGGCAGTGATAGCTAGTTCATTTGTGACCGACATGCCTATTTGCTCTTAGATAAACGTTTCACCAGGACAGAGCTCAAGCTTTGGGAGAGACTGGGGATCCATCAGCATGTACATGGGAACCGGAGACTCACTGAACTTGCAGCCCCCAAAAGCTCGCAGTGCAGAGAACAACATAATCTCTTTGACAGATGCCTGCTTTGGGAAGTCCAAAGTTAGCAGTGGCCTGTGCTAAGTGAGTCGGTGATGGGATGTAATTCCTCCTCACTGTTACAATCAGTAAGCCAGCTGCAGCCCCAGCTTTGTGCGGGCATTCGGATCAGTCCCATCAATTTGCTGCAGGAGATTGCCAGGAGGAAGAGTTGCTGGTTTAGATGTGAAATGATTGCACTGAGTTTTCTGTTCAAGTTAGAAAGGCAAGACAGATGAAAGGGAAGAGCAGAAATGAGAGAAAATGTTCGCCCATGTCAGGAAGAGGCTTTAAAGTCTCTGTTTAAATTCAGCTGTTAGGCCTGATAAAGATGGTGGCAGAAAATCAAATGAAAGCAGTGAAGAATAAGAAGTGTGCTTGGGGAAAGGATTGGTTGAAGATGGAACCTTTTACCCCAAGGATTCTGGTTGTCGAAGCTTAGAGTCTGGGAAGGTAGATGTGGAAAGCTAGCATGCAGTAGATCCTAGGAATTCTGAGCTCTGGCAGACGTCCACCTGCAGGCCACGGAAGGTAGAACAAGAATAAGGTTCTGCGTGTTCAGGGTGTGGGTGTTCACCAGACTTAGAGGGCAGTGTGGGCTGACATGAGAATCGGATATAAGGGGGGCCTCTGCGGCATCTGCCCCCCCGTGTTTTAGTGGGACAAAGTTAGGGAGATCGTCGGTCCCTGGGGATGAAGAGTGGCAGTGATAGGGATGGTTGACATGCGTCAGGTCCTTCTAACATTTTATGTCCCTAAGTTAGTGCTTTGTGGATGCTTGTTTGGTCTCATAGTAACTGTTGGGACACACTGATACCGTCATGCATACCTTTACCATTGTTTCTGTGTACTGGATAAGGTGTGTCTGGGAGTTCTGTGTTCTCAAGTTCAGCTAATGGCAGATCCAAGATGTTTGGGAGAAGTCCCATCTGTGCTGAGCATATTCAGACCATCTTCTTGTTTTTAGTCCTTAAACAATACAGTGTAACGCCTGTTTGTACAGAATGTACACTGCATGGGATGCCACAGGGAGTCTGGGATGAGCTGGGGATGGTAGCTCACTGGTGGAGTACCTGCCTGACGTTCATGGGGTCCTGGAATCTATTCCAACACTGAAAAAAAAAGGAGGTATTAAAAAATATGGGGGCGAGGTGGGGTAGAGAGATGGCTCAGTAGTTAAGAGCACTTGCTCTGCAAATGATCTGGGTTTGATTCCTAACTCTTTTTTTTTTCCGAGACAGGGTTTCTCTGTGTAGCTTTGCGCCTTTCCTGGATCTCGCTCTGTAGACCAGGCTGGCCTCGAACTCACAGAGATCCTCCTGGCCCTTCTTCCCGAGTGCTGGGATTAAAGGCATGTGCCTCCACCGCTCGGCGATTCCTAACTCTTTAATGGTGGCTCATAACCACTTTGTAACTCCATTTCCAGGGGAAACCAACCCCCTCTTCTGGCACCTGTGGGCACCAGGCACACTTATAGTGCACATACATCTGGGTAGGCAAAATACTCATGCACAGAAAAGTAAATACATCTAAAAAAGAAAAATAATTTTAAGTATAAGAGAGGACGTGTGGATCTGTGTAGGTT